>CABFOT010007261.1:1273-11905 GCA_900660305.1 Cetomimus sp. NI1144 | reverse complement strand
ACATTTTCAGAATAAAAGTCAAAGAGCGGACTGCACACAATAAATGTAGGCTGAGGCGCTACTAACGACTTTATTTTGAAGGGCATCCCGCCTGCCTCCATAAAACACTATGCTAGATAAACAGATGTACCTTGACACACACTAGGTTCATGTCGGCTCGGCTCATTTGCCCCGACACAAACTGTTTTATACTATAAAGCGGACCATAAAACACACTAGGTGCATGTCGGCTTGGCTCGCGCTATGCTATTTGCTCTGACACAAACTGTGTTACACTGTATAGCGCTGTTTACCTGTGAGTGCGGTGAATGAGCTGAGACGATACAAAAAAAAAAAAAAGAGACCGATTCCGCGTGACCGATTCCAAATACCACAGATGTGCCCGTATCGGGGCCGATTCCGATGCCGGTATCGGAATCGGCCCAACCCTAGATACCGATACCAGGTCAGAATTTTGATACTCAATACTTTTCGATACTTTTCCTAAAAACAGGGGAAATACTGTTAAATGCTATTATTGCTTTATTTGAAATCTGAACAATGTTGTCAGTCGAAGCGCAAACTGAAAATAAAGCAATGTCATATTAGGCTGTATCTTGTAAAAACCAGCACTGTTTTCCCACTACCGCAAGAGCCGTGTTAAATATATAAATAAGATATATAAGATAAAAGTGTCTGCTAAATGCTGTAATGTAATGTAAATGGTGTGTAGAGAAAAAACCTATTGTGCTAATGAAAGTTGTTGGGAGATCAGAAGCGAGAAGATGGCTATCTCGCCTTGTCTGCTTTTTCTGGGTGCTGCTTAGTATGAAGGAATTCTTTCTAAGACATGGCAGACCAGGTCTTCAAAGCTTGGTCATGGCATGAGATTCTAAACAATATATTGAATCCTTAGAATTAATGCTAATGTTTACTACTACGCTGGGCAGTTACTCTAAGCCTGAGCCATGATAACCATAATCACAAACAACAAACACCCAATGCAATGAAACTGGTTGAGGATTAGCTGTGACTTGGATTATGAGAGCTGTGTGGATGGACAAATGGAGCATAAGTATTTTTAGTAATGTTTTGTGAGATAATTGCTAAAATAGCTTAACAGTTTTGTTAAATATGATGAAGACTATATATGGTGCATTTTTTTAACCTATGTAAATGTAGCTGAAGCCCCATAATAAAAAAATATAATAAAAATTATATATATTCAAGAGCAAATTATTAATTTGCTCTAGGTGTAACTTGATATATCAGGTGCTGACGTAAAATCCTATTCAACTAGCTACTGAGAGCTCAGCATGCCTGCATACAGCAGAGCTGATGGCCATTTTGAGATTCTGCAGTGAATCCAGGCGCAGTTAATGGAACCGTGGGATGGGGGAGGGGAGGGGAGATTGTGCGCTGCGCAGTGTGCAATAACAGTGGAATGTGAAGTGGGCCAGTGAGCATGCTGGGAATTTCTACCACTGAATTTCTATGTGGACTACTTACATTATGTTGATTTCATGTAATTTTTTAAGCAGTGATGCTGAAATATCTTCTGACTTGTTTTTACGACAATGAGCTAAAGGACATTACAAGAAAAGTTTTCAATCTAAACAGAAAGCATGTGTATAAACCTTCCTTGCTAACATGCAGAGTAAGCATGGGCAACAATGTCATGTATCTAACCAGCAGCTTAGTGTGATGCTCATCTTTCTCACAGTGTAAATTATACATTCAGTTTACACCTGTCTGTGTGTGAATGTTGTAACTTTCTGCGCTCATGTCAGTTCACAACTGTCTGTTTGTGAATGTTGTAACCTTTTTCGCTCATGTCACCCTGTCAAGTTGTAAAATACAGTTATGGGGGGAACAAGACCTTTTCGATGGCTGTAAAGGTTACATTGTTGTTGGGCAGTAATGAAGTTGCCTCCAACCAAAATTTTAAACTGAAGGTCATTGCTCTCAAATGATAACAGAGATTAAATATTTCTTTACTCTATATAACCTTTTTTTAAGCCTCGTTCTGTGCCATCCTGTCTGCTCTGAAGCCAGCAAATCCATTATGATTTATTTGCCTTATGGCAACATACAGCAGCTGCATATGCCCCACCTCGAATATACAGGTACATAATGTGATTGAGGTCTAGTAACAGATGGACTCTGGTCCATCTCGAAAACCTGGTTAACATGTTCACTACTGAAAAGAAAATGTCTTGTTTTGGCTTCTCGACCTTCAGTTCACATTCACTCAAATGTGGCTGGCAGAATGATTCATATGAAAACTTCTTTCCTGTAGGTTGTCTTCCCTCTATCTCTGTCCATTATTCTTGAAAGCCATTTTTCCTGGTCTTGAATTTGTGTCGGTAGAGTGGCAGCAGTGAGTCGTAACCATGACAAGAAGCTGTTCTCCTTTGCCAGTTTAACCATCATTAATCATTTAAGAATCCGTCTTTCTCCTAACCCCCCCAATCCAATCAAATATGTCCTCTGAATCCATGACACTGAATGACAGTTCAAAGAATTTCCCTGATGTTATGGTGCTTGTTGTGGGGTTAAAGAGATAGACAGATTGCTAAAAAATCAGAAGAGATCAATGAAGGTTGAGGCTTTAACATGGAAGGTGTGTGGATTTTATATATAGCTGATCTTTTAGCCATATTTTGAAGCGGCAGTACCGTACCAAATTCAATACAAATTAAAATAAAATACATCCTATTGTATTTTTTCTTAGGTTATCGAAGAATTCGGTGTTAAATCCATGACCAGGAACCTTACTATTTAAAGGTGAGCGATTTATAGAGGATATAATAAATTATATGCTATGCATGTTATTTGATGTCCTGTTCCGTGTCCGGTTTACCACAGAATGCAACGTGAGAACGTGCCTCATTTTCCCACAACACTCAGCTTTCATACATCAGGCTAATTCCTTCATGTACTCTTGTAATCATAAATATTCAACCATCAAATGCGTGAATTCACATACAATGGGATAACTATCCACCAAACTACATTGTGTGCCACAGTCCAAACTAAGTACGGAAAAATCCTTCACCTTCTGCATAACCTCTTTACTGTTGCCAGCACAGCCTAAATTTGGCAGCTCTGATTCGCTGAGGTTGTGACCAATGGGTACGTGGGGGGGATGGTAGGCAGATGGTTGGGAGGGCAGGGAAATGCTGCTGCTGTTAACTACAGTGGTGTGGATCGAGAATGAGGTACACTTGAAATCCTGAAGTCTAATCAGAAAACTGAGGCTAGGGGAATTGGTCAGGGCAGTTTAAGTTGTTCTTACTAACAATAAAAAGGGTTATTGGCACACTGAGCTGCCTCTTGTTTTTGTTACCTTTGACAGATATGTATATACCAGAGATCCTTAGTGAAGATAAATGGCTTGGATTCATGAGAGTCTGAGTCAAATGTGTAGTGAAAATGGGCTCTTCTGGAACAGACTGGTTTGCTATGCAGATCTCGGTGGGAAAAGAACCTTCCAGAACAGACCAAAGGAGAAAACCATAGCGCCCCGAAGGGACCTCTAGTGTTTCCTCTGATGCTCTGCAGTCACATGTTTGCAATGCAGTGCAGTGTGCATAACACAGGGCAGTTTCATAGGCAGGAGAAGCAGTCCTGTTTTCTCCCCTCTATTACTTTGGTTCGGTAGATCCTTCTAATTCTCAGTAGGCCATTGGACTGTATCTAATCTCTCCTTGTTCCCCTACAGGTAAAAATGGAAGTCGTTGTGGCCGAAGAGAAAAAGAAGATTTTCCGTGCCAGGAAAACCATGAAGATCAGCGATCGGCAGCAACTGGAGACTCTTCACAACACTTTGTTGACAGGATCCCCATCTTTGTCCAATCCGTCTCCTCCTCTTCTGAACGGTACACACAAAGAGGATGGACAAAAAGTGGCGGACAAAGAGCAAACCAACACCTTTGACTCAAGCTCCCCCCATGCTGCATCACCCGTCTCTCCGGCCTCTCGGGGCTCACCTGCTCCTTCCCTGTCCCTAAATTTGTCCCCTTCGCCTCCCTCTTCGCAAAGCCCAAAAGCCAAGGATGAGACTGCTACTTCTCCCATATCCCCATTCCACTCTCTGAACTTTGAATTGAAAAAGATGGAGGAGGAAGGGGTGAAAGGGTCCTCACAGGCCTCGTCAAATGAGCGCCCTGCATCATTGTCAACAGATGTCAAGGAAGGCCCGAAAAAAGATACAGAGGGGATAACGGAAATGGAAAAGAAAGAGGTAAATGCGATTTAGCATGTAACGCAGAATAAAGATTGAATATACATATGGAGTTTTTCTCATTTTAAAGGCAAAATGTAGTGCTAATGACATAGGGGATTTAGTTATGAGTCCATTAACCACAGGTACCTCCAGTGCCTTGTCATAACTAACCATGTATTCTCTTCTTCAGGAGAGACGCACTACAACAGAGGGCCCAGCTATAGATTCTGTCAAGGATTCTGCTAAATGTTTGGTTCCACCTTCACCTCCCTCAACTGCAGTGTCTGGCAAAAAATCAGACAAGGACCATAGACCAAAGCCCGATTTCCCAGAACCCATGGAAATTGACAATGACACTGCAGCGGCAAATGTCCCTGAGGCCAAGGCCCCCACAGCCAAAAGAAGAGTAGAGAAGCCTCCTTCCCCCAAAGCTACCGCCTCTGCCTCCACTCCTCCCGTCACATCGCCACCTTGTTCCTCTTCATCTCGTCCGGCTGCTCCCTCTTTGACGGCTCCAAAGCAGGATCAGGAACTCAAAGATGAGGAGGACCTACAGGAAGAAGCGATGGGTGACAAAAAAGAGGTGAAGAAAGGATCTATACAGGTGGAAAAGATGGCCGTGGACTCTGGGAAAGTGGAGACGAAAAAGGAAAAAAACGAAGCTGGAAAATCCACAAAACGAGCATCCACTGCACCACCTGACACAGGTACGAAAGAGTGGGGCTAAATTGTCAAATATTCCAAAGATAATGACTCCTTACAGACACTTAATACTTACAGGTGCACCAGGAAGGAAAAATATACCAACATTGAATAATGTTAAATAATGTCATTATTGAAGTTCTTTGAAGTTCTTAGAAACGGTGTTCTATGAGAACTGTAGGCGACAGGGTTTGTTGAGTTTATTTAAAGTTGAAGTTCCGCTGGGAAAATTGCTACATGGTTCCTTAAAATGCTCAATATAATGAGTTGATTTATTATTTTTCAATTGAAGTTTATAAATTTTTTAAATTATTACTCAGCTCTTGGTGTTACTTGGAACCAATTATTAGGTTAGGTAAGCTAATTAGATAAATGTACACTGTCACATGTTTCATTAAGTTGCAAGTATTAAGCAGCGTAACAATAAATGAGGCAGATTTAGTTAGTTAGATAGTTTGACTCTATTTGACTGAACTTTAATGTCCAAATGTGCATTTTATAATACAATTGTACCTCAATGCCAGAAAGTGTACCATGATCTCCAGGATATGGAGAAAATGCTCCATGGACCACTGAGCCACCAGGACGGCCACATTTGTATTGTTTTTGAAGAATTGTACAATCTGTGTTTCTCTCACCGTAGCCCACCCACCTGGACGGTGCTTCGTTTATGATTTGTGTAAAGAAAACACGTTCAAGCTGTGTGCCCCGTCCAACGTACAAAATAATCTCAACAAAACACCAGTGTCCTCACATCACCGACTGTTAGGACAGTCTCACAATACATCACTGATTTCCCTATTTGCTCCTACAGTTGCACAAGAGAAGTGCTCCACCTCGGGATTGAAGCGCACTTTGTCAAGTGGTTCTGAAAACGATGGACAGGCAGTGGAAAGGGATGGGAAGAGGCCTAAGGTGGATGGTGGGGAGTTGGAAGCGCAATTGGAACTAAAGATTACTGCAAAAGCGAGCAGTCGCCTTAAACTTGAAAAGGTTTTTATGAATCTATTCTACTGCACATACTCCTTTTATTCTAAAGCGTAGGCCGACTCCAATATATTTGAGTATAGCAGTCTGTAAAATGAGTTAAAACATTTTGCCATTGCATTTCCCAGGTTGTGCAACAGTTGGTGGAAGAACAGCTGAGGGTGTTGCAGCTAACATGTTTTGACAAAAGCTTACAAGAGCTTAAGGGCAGAGTAGATAAGATCGACTGTGCCACAAAACACCAGAGCTCCTTTAACACACTCCAAGTAAGTAGATTCTCTTAAAAACAAATCTCATGTCAAACTTAAGATGTCCATTAATTAAAATTACTGTTTTATTTTGTGTGCCTAACATATGTACAATATTAAAATGAGATGCCCTTTCCCTTACTTGTGCTTTTTATTTAATGACATGTTTAAATTCACTCCTCACAGCTAGTAAGGCCCACCTTTTACATTTACCTGATTCTCTGCCGTTTGTTAGGCCAAGATAGCCCGACTAGCAAAGAAGTTTGGAGAGGCCAATCAGATTTCCGAGAACAAAAGAAAACAGGAGGTAAGAAAATAATATTCTCTTTTTCTAACTTATCTTGGACTGATCTTTATTTTTCAAAAAAAAAATGTTTGAAAGTGTTCTTACTGACAGCTTACTGTATGATTTCCATAGGCGCTTGCCACCGCTGCTGCTGTTTCGGCTGCTGCCAGTGCTGCCAAGACGGCTGCTGCTGCTAGTGCTGCCAAGACTGCTGCTGCTGCTACTGCTGCCAAGACTGCGGCGGCGGCTGCTGCTGCAAACCCACCTCCAACTCAACGGTAAGTGCGTGTCCATGCCTATAATAAGTCATCATCTAGAACTCTTATCAATGACAGTATGTATTTGAACCTATGAATTTAGCAGTCAGGTTTTCAGTGTTTTTGGTAGTGATTTGTATCATTACATGGCAAGTTAAAATGTTTATCAGACCATTTCCTCGTGTGACAGAATATTTTCGTTTAGCAAGATTCCCATCAGAAATATGTCTAAAGATGTCACTGTGTGATCCGTGGTATTGTGTGTCAAATTTAATTGGACCTTTGTATGAACGTGACAATACCGGACTGAAGCCAGTACTACACACGGAGCCGTTCACAGCGTGAATATTTGACGTTGTCCCGGATTGCTATCTGTTATCACTAGAGACTGGATTGAAATCTAATGGAGACAGAATAAAGACTTCAATCCTTACCTCCTGCAAAACCATATTTTTTGGAAACCAAGTTTCATGACCTTTTTTTCGGTTTGTCATGATCAACTTTTTTAACCTCTTACTTCACTTAAAATATTTCTTATTAAGACTGGTTTGGAATAAACATGCACTTCCCAGTCTGTTTTTTGCACCTGCAAAGTAACCCTGCATCGGTCCAGGTCCTGAGTCTTGTGACGTTCTACAATGTGAAGCCTGAGCGTTACCTCAGGCAGTGCAGAGTGTAGTTAAAACTGCACCTCTCCTTCCAACAGCGTGCTCCGTCGGCAGACAGTGGAGCCGCCGCCTGAGGTGCCCAGAGAGGAATTGACGCCCTCTGTTGTTAAGCCACCAGCACTGTCAGTTAAGAAGAAAATGAAGGAAGCTAAAGAAGAGGAAGAGGAAGTTCTTGTCCCACGCCATATTGCCATGGCAAATAGGCTTGCAGAAAACAGTGAAGGGAAATGCAGAGCAGACATCAAGCTCCGCTCAATCACTTCCCACTTGGAGAGAGTGCTGTACCTTAATTGCAAGAGAAGCTTAGGGGAGCCGAGGCCTGACCGCTATGCATCATACATATTCCGCAACTTAGTCCCCTATGATATCTACTGTGAGTGGGTCTCAAAGGTCAACTATGTTGGCTTATTGGGCAAGGATGCGCTGCCCACAAACTTAAGGAGGACACTGAGGATGTACATCGAGCGTCGATTCAGCGAACTGTCCTGTGAAAGCTGGAGAGATATTCGCGACTCCATCAACGAAATACTGCGAGTGAAGAGAAGACCGGGATTTTTTCGGAATCGTGATCGAAGACCTGCCATATCATCGTCTTGACATTCTTGTTATAAGAACTAAAGCATACTGGGACAATTGTCACTCAATCGTGATTGAGTCATTGAAATTGTTTTGGCATATTATCGGAAATTATCATTATCGTTATATTTAGGCCCTTCATAGAGCTCCTTAAAATACATCTGTTTTTTGGATTGGCTCTAGACATGGGAAAAAGTGAACTACTACTTGTATATGGCCAAGCATTGAATGAATACAGAGACATACGCTTACTTTAATCTCTATTTGAAAACATGCCACATGTTATAAAGTTACAGAGAATTGAATAAATTGGAATTCAACACATTTCCCACATTGTCGTCTTCTTCAAGTGCCATACTGTTGTGGATATAAACAACTCTAAGCATAAGCAATCTTTCAAAACAGGCCAGTCCGGACTCCTATGGAGGTAAAGCAGACAGCCCTTGCAACGACTAGTACAACTGGTGAGTAGTGGGAATCCATTTGCTGGCTTCATTGTGATGTTGATCTTTATATGGAAGAGATAATTAAATTATCTGCCTCTACTTTTCAATATTTTTTTGTTAACTGAAGATGATAGGATACCTAACATTGTAGTATGGTACCCATTCCCTTCAATTGATTGCAAGTAACAGATTGATGCAGAATGACACTCATCATGCCATGAATTTGAAGGTCCCAATGAACCACCTTTTCTTTTTTCCCCATCAATTCCAGCTCTGACAGCTCAGCCAAGCTTAGTCCCCACACCCACCTCCACAGCCATTGTGCAGCAGACCCCCATCCTCCAGTTGATCACCTCCAACTCCAATGCCGCCTCCACCCTGGCCACTGGCATCACCACCCAGAGTTCCACGGGCACCCTGCTACTGAAGACAGCCCCTGGCAGCGGCATGATGGGTACAGGCCAGCCGCTCCTCATCCAGCTGCCTTTGTCTATGACCAATGGCCAGGGGGGGACGCTGGTCAACATTCCTGTCTCTTTGGCTACAGCCAACTCACTCAACAAGGCCAAAGCCACTGCAACCACCGCCACCTTTATATTCAAGCCTGCTCCTCCCATCACTACTGTAGCAGCCTCTGCCCCAACAGTTGGCACTGTCCCGACCCTCCAGGCCCCCACTAGTCAGATGTCCCCTGCCCAGATCTCTCTTGCCCGGGCTGTGTACCAGGGAGGTGCCGGGGGAATAACTACTCCCAACGCTGGGGTGTCTGTGACCACAGCCAGGACCCCGGCTCAGTCCATCTCTGTAGCAGGAGCTATGTCTTCAACCTCTTCACCTGCGACCTCTGGGCCAGCAGCAACGGGGTCTGCTGCTCCAGGACCCCCGCAAGGGGCATCTATGACCTCAAAGACAGGTGAGGGTGCTGTGGTTGACACCGTTGCCGTCTTTGGAGCAATTGACTGTTGGTCTCAAAAAAACAAACTAAAACTGCATGCACAGCCACGGGATACAGGGATACAAAGATACAATACCTGTACATTTCTCAGGCAGCCACACTGGTGATTTGGCTAATTTGGTAGGGCAGCAGATTTTATCGTGGACGATCTAATCCCTGGCTCTGCTATTGATGTTTTTGTATGTGGTTTCACAGAGCCAAATAGGATGCAGCTTATCACAAATTACCTTTTTAGCATTAGTTTTCCAAACATAATCATTAAAAGAAACCAACCCAGTTTTTCTATTGACCAAAGAATGGGTGAATGAGTTATCGTTTCTTGTGTTTGATCTCTTGATCTAAATTGTGCTGTCCTCAGATAACCAAGCTACTCCAGTCAAAGCAGCGGCGCGTCCTAAAGGCTCTGTCATAGACCTCACTGAGGATGATGACGACGTGCAAGGTAAGGCTGAGGCGCAATCATTTCTCCCCCTTTACTAAAATAGATGTTCATTTTATACTATATTTTAATTCCTCAAAGTATCATGTAGCACTATTGTATTCTGATTACGTCTATACTCTCCACAGTGACCGGAGTAAAGAATGCCACTGTTGCACCTCCCCCAGCTGCCCAGCGCCCACACCCAGTGGTCAGCATTCCCACCAGTAAGGCCCCCTCTCAATATACTGTGTGCATGCAGAAGTGTGCGCACATGTGGCAAAGACATAAACCTATGCTTGCCTCTTTACCTGGGATCTTTAGATGCTGATGTTATACAAATCCTTGACTCCCATCAGAAGATTTAAACCAATAGAATGTAATTAATACAGTGAGAACATCTATTTACTGGTTTTAACATACAACTAATTTTGACATTTCTTCTCCGTCTTCAGCCACTGGAGCAAGGTCATCCCCGCAAAGCAATCAGAACTCCAGCAACCCGAGCAGTCCTCAAGTGACAGTCCACCACCGCCCCCCAGTGGTGAGGCTTAAATAAAATCACTTTACATGGTTTACACAAACCAAATAATTTGTACCTTTAGTCTTAGGTAAATATTCCTTGCTTATGAAGCATAGATTAAACTAATGGATTTTGTGGTGGCAGGCTGATTTCCATGCTGCCACTAATTCAGTTCTATTCACCCCGTTAAATATTTGATTATGAAAATAATTTAACAAGAGAATTGCCACGGCTTCGATTGATGGTTGGTAGGAATGTTTGAATTAAAATATCTCAACTGAAGTGCTGTGCCTCCATCACTCTTTCCAGTCTCACTTTCTGTACAAACAATTATTGGTAGATTTCCAAAAATCCTGTAA
>CABFOT010004417.1:0-12767 GCA_900660305.1 Cetomimus sp. NI1144 | reverse complement strand
GGGACATGTCTCAACATGTTTCCCAACAAATGCGTGTATGTACGCATTTGTTAATATAATAACAATAACAATAACTAGAACAAATGTATTAATTAATAAATTAACATTACTACATCTCTACTGATTCAGTTAAAGTGATGCAGCATGTATTTTCTGTAAATCCATATTATACTGTAGGCTATTAGTAGTAGTAGTAGTAGTATCTGTAGTATTTCTTTTATGTACTATACCGTATTTTTCGGGCCATAGGGCGCACCGGATTATATGGCGCACTATCAACGAACACCCGTTCATTGATCTATTTTCATATATAGGGCGCACCGGATTATAAGGCGCATTAAGCAAAACAAAACAGTCAGATTGTCAGGAGTGTGTGTGAGGGTGGGAACCCCGGTGCACAAGACAGAGCAGGCGGAGGCAGTCGAATCAACTATATGCTGGTTTATTCACTCACGTTCAATCATCGCGGTTACAGTCCAGTGTAAGCACAACATAAACAAAGGTCTCTGGGTGATACTCCTCAGCCTCAGAGTACAGGAACACGACACGGACACCACTGACATTGATTTACACCAAGACGAAGACTAGACAAGGGAGAGCAAACTAAATAGGAATCCAAACTAATTATTACAACAGTAAACACCTGGGGAACATCAAGCCCCAAAGGGTGAGGACAAACCAAGACAGGAAAGGGGAAACAAGCTATCAAAATAAGAGCACCACTACTACACTGTCACACTTATTTTCCCCGTTATATATTTTTATTCTGGTAGTAGCTCATTAGCTATTCCATGGAATCGATGCGTTTTGCCATTTTATATCACAGATTCAATCTACCCTCAGCAAGCCGACACGGAAGTGCTGAACAGGTTACATGATCCGTTTTAGTGAATCACAGCATCAGAAATGGCCCTTAGCCAATGAGATTTCGTAATTAGTATTAAATCTGCCTTTGTACTTTTGACGATTGGTTGCTAATAGAAAGGAAATGACCATATTTGGACCCGTCAACATTATGTAGGAGAGAGAGGGATTTTCAACGACACCAGGGTTGTCACGGTGCACACACGGGCAGCGGAGCTGCATGTCGTGGAAGAATGATAACGTTTGGTGAAATTAGGATAAATCTGCTGGCGCAAGGAGGCAAAGTGCAGTAAAATAAACACAATGTGTATTTTGGACCTTTTCTTTGTATTAGATTGAAAGAAGACATGTTAAGGAAGCATAATAGCTAAAAAATCTCAAAATTGACCAGTGCTTGAAAAAGCAGTGTTTTTGCCTGCTGTGTCTCGCTGCCCCTTTACTCGTAATCGTGTATGTGACGAATAAAAGCTTGAATCTTGAATCTTGATGGTGATGGTGATGGTGATGGTTTGTGGTGTTATATCCCTACAGCGGTATCTGATCTATGCAGTGCTCTGGTCCTTCTCTGGTGATGGACGGCTTAAGATGAGGGCTGAGCTTGGGGAGTACATCCGTCGCATCACCACCGTGCCCCTCCCCTCTGCTCCCAACATCCCCATCATCGACTACGAGGTACAGAGGAACGTTCTGTACATATTTTATGCTCCCATAAGTAGTTATCAAGCTGACCATTTAGACTCTACCTCAGCTTCCCTCAATCAAACTGATTTTGATAGTATTTATTTGTAATCTTGTAATCCAGTATTCTTAGATTAACCATAATTTAATATCCATTTCAACCCAGGTGTGCATCTCAGGCGAGTGGCAGTCTTGGCAGGGCAAGGTGCCCCAGATTGAGGTGGAGACCCACAAGGTGGCATCCCCAGATGTGGTGGTTCCCACCCTGGACACTGTTCGCCACGAGGCCCTGCTCTACACCTGGCTGGCTGAGCACAAACCACTGGTGCTGTGTGGACCTCCCGGCTCTGGAAAGACCATGACCCTGTTCTGCGCCCTCAGGGCATTGCCTGATATGGAGGTGAGACACTGCATTAAATGAGTTGTTAGCATATCCTTGTATATCATTATTGGACTTATGTGAGTCAGAAAACCCCTTTCACTCAGGTACAAGTACATAACCTTAAATTCTGTTTGGATATGATAATTCTGTCCATTGTTTTTTAGAAGAGTAGAATATTAAAAGGGATCACCCATACATTGACAGATTCTGAACTGTTGATATACATATTGTGACACCCCGAGGGTGGGTGTAAGCCGGTAATAACCAGGTCTTCAAGTTTAACTGAGGATTTATTGCTGTTTGGCGGAAGAAAGGGGTTAATATTTCACACGATAATCCACTGGGCTTGAGAGGTGTCTTAGTCCATATTTATTGTTTGATACACGAAGATAGGTCCTCGTACTGTCCAGGTCATGCACACAATACCTTTGTTGGTTACTCACTCTGGTGTATTTCTTGCTCTCGTATCTCACTCTCCCCGACGTCCTCCTTACACTCTCCTGAACTCCTACACCACACTGCTTCCTGCTCCTCCCTTTTATACCCCAGTCACCTGACCTACTTCTCTCAATCAACTAATGGTTCCTACCTGTGTCTAGACAGGTGCTGACAGGTGGAAGTCCATATTTGGGTGTCCTGTCTAGCCACCATCTTGGAATATATCTCCCTTCCTTTACTCTTCCCCTTAGGTGTCCTAACCAGCTGCCACAATATTTTGTAATTGTCAAATTTCTTCCTCTACTCTTAAAGGTTGTGGGTCTGAACTTCTCCAGTGCCACCACGCCAGAGTTGCTGCTGAAGACATTCGACCACTACTGTGAGTACCGCCGCACCCCCAACGGTGTGGTCCTCGCCCCCATCCAGCTGGGCAAGTGGCTGGTGTTGTTCTGTGACGAGATCAATCTACCAGACATGGACAAGTATGGCACACAGAGGGTCATCTCTTTTCTCAGACAGGTATGGTACTACGATTGCACACAGTTACAACTAGGGCTGCACAACTATGGCTAGAATGATAATCCCAAATTTGCCGTGTATTGTGATCATGACTTTTAATCGTGATTATTAATCGTGATTTCAGGGAGAATATTTGTATTGTTCTTTATTGCACCCGACAGCAACATCTTAACTATTTTCAATGACTGAACATAAACATTTTGTATCCCTCCTTGTATTTTTAAGCTCCCCAGTTGTGTTTTCTTTGCAGATGGTGGAGCATGGAGGATTCTACCGCACCTCAGACCAAACCTGGGTGAAACTGGAGAGGATCCAGTTTGTGGGAGCCTGTAATCCTCCCACTGACCCTGGCAGAAAGCCCCTCACACACAGGTACAGAATATAGCCTTAACATCTGTGAAATGAGATCACTCTGTCCAAGAGCATTTCTATAAAACAGAAAAGCTTTCAGAAAAACAGATACTTGGAAAATATAGGTTGCTCATGTTGAGTACTGATAGTGGCTATGGTGTGTGACGTATGTCTAGGTTCCTACGTCATGTTCCTGTGGTGTACGTGGACTATCCAGGCCAAGCCTCTCTCACCCAGATCTATGGTACCTTCAACCGTGCCATGCTGCGCCTCATCCCCTCTCTACGCACCTACGCCGAACCCCTTACCTCTGCCATGGTTGAGTTCTACATCATGTCTCAGGTAAAGGATACAACAAATGTATTAAATAATATAAGTCTTCTGTTGTGTATGATCAGTCCATCAAGTTTAATTAAGATTCTCAAAACATAAAGCTCAAAAGAAGCCAATGTCCAAAAGAATAGGATACAATTATGGTTTATCCACATAATATGAAGAGTAGAGCCACATGTTTCATTCTCCGATATTGAATCTCGTCATTCACTTTTATCCATGTAATATTTCATCTGCCTCTGCTTTGTTATTCCTTCAGGAGCGGTTCACTCAGGATACCCAGCCCCACTACATCTACTCCCCTAGAGAGATGACCCGTTGGGTAAGGGGGATCTTCGAGGCCCTGCGGCCCCTTGAAACTCTGCCTGTGGAGGGCCTTATCCGCATCTGGGCCCACGAGGCTCTCCGCCTCTTCCAGGATAGGTGGGTAGAAGTGTTTGAAAGGCTGATGAGTTACAATACAAAGAGCAGTGTATTTTGATAGCACTTTAATGGACCCAATAGGGAAGTTGGTTGGATGTGCGCGCGCTGCTTCTTTTGTCGAGAGTGTTGTCATTTGTTTGACATTTGACAAATCTAGTAAGTGCTAACAAAGAACTGCAACCATGACCAATGTGTTGACAATGTGGTTGGCTCTAAACCTTTTCCAGGCTGGTCGAGGATGAGGAGAGAAGGTGGACAGATGAGAACGTTAACATGGTTGCTCTCAAACACTTCCCTAACATCGAAAAAGAAAAGGCTCTCAACAGGCCCATCCTTTACAGCAACTGGCTCTCTAAGGTAAACTACATTCAAGTTTGACCACACAGATATTCTTGCTTTGGCACTGATGGATTTTCGTGTTGTAAGAGGAGAACCTGGCCATACTAAATGAAGAGAGTGTGAGTGCTTACTGGTGTAATGCCTATTTTGACTGAACGTCTTTGGGATGCAGGACTACATTCCAGTGGAGCAGGAAGAGCTGAGGGACTATGTAAAGGCCCGTCTGAAGGTCTTCTATGAAGAAGAGCTGGATGTCCCTCTGGTGCTCTTCAACGAGGTGCTAGACCACGTCCTCAGGATCGACCGGTGAGGAACAGCCTCTTGGCCTCTATGCTGCTGATTGACTGCTAGTCTAATGTTAGTAGGGATGTTCCATAAAAATGTTTTCCTTCCCGATACGGATACCTGAATTTTAGTATCTTACGATACCAGTGTCTTTTTTTTACTAATATTTTCTTACTTATATATGTTTATGCTAATTTAAGTCTATGTAGCTTAATTGTCACAAACATGCGCAGAGCACATCTAGTGAAATGCTTCCTCTGCATTGCACAAGCTTGGAAGAGAGGGAGACAGACACACAGAGAGGGAGGGAGGGAGAGATCGATACAGAGAGTTGGAGAGAGATGGATACAGAGAGTTGGAGAGAGACAGACACACACACACAGAGAGAGACACATGCGCGAGCACACACACAAACACACACAGACGCTTAAAGGTATTAATCTCACCTGTTGTAATGTGATCCTCTTGGCTGAACGGTCCAATTAAGTCCTTTATGCAGTGAAATCACACGTTTTCCACGACCACAGCGATTAATCCTCTAGAACAATTGACTCAACAACTTAGTTATTTTTTTTATTGCTTCGAGGGTATTTTTGAATGCAGCTCAGGCCTTTTCAAAATAAGCATCTATATGACAATTTTGTTATCTGGAAACGTGTATGTACATTTGTTTTAGATCTGCTATATTTGTTTACTTTGAGTAAATCTCAAATGTCCATATCCCACTGTAGGATCTTCCGTCAGCCCCAGGGCCATCTCCTGCTGATCGGTGTGAGCGGAGCAGGAAAGACCACCCTCTCTCGCTTCGTTGCCTGGATGAACGGACTAAGTGTATACCAGATCAAGGTTGGTACAGTAAATGATTGGTTGTAAACATGATTGGGATAAAGAAGTGCCTGTCTTCGCTGAGTAATTTATTTGTGTGTGTGTGTTTGTGTTTGTTCAGGTACACAGGAAGTACACGGGAGAGGACTTTGACGAGGACCTGCGTACAGTGCTGCGTCGCTCTGGCTGTAAGAATGAGAAGATTGCCTTCATCATGGATGAGTCAAACGTGCTGGATTCTGGCTTCCTGGAGAGAATGAACACACTGCTGGCCAACGGAGAGGTAACATGCTGCCTCAGCATATTATTTACGTTACGGTCTACTGTACAACTCTGATTGGGGAATGGTCAATTCTATTGTGTGCACCATTTTCTGGTTCCCAATGTGGAGATATTTCCCCTGCTCTCTGTAGGTCCCTGGCCTGTTTGAGGGAGATGACTATGCCACCCTGATGACCCAGTGTAAGGAGGGAGCCCAGAAAGAGGGGCTGATGCTGGACACACACGAGGAGCTTTACAAGTGGTTCACCAGCCAGGTTATCAGGAACCTCCACGTCGTCTTCACCATGAACCCCTCATCAGAGGGCCTGAAGGACAGGGCTGCCACATCGCCTGCCCTCTTCAACAGGTAGGGAGACGCGTACATGCATGCACACTCAGCATGAATTAATACATTACATCAGAGAGGAATGGGGAATTGACACCATCAATGTTTTTTTTACAAAATGAAGTTTCTGTGTTAACTAAAACCTCCCTCTGTCTCAGATGTGTGCTGAACTGGTTTGGAGACTGGTCCACAGAGGCCCTTTACCAGGTGGGTAAAGAGTTCACCAGCAAGATGGATCTGGAGAAGCCCAACTACAAGGTGCCAGACTACATGCCCATCATCTACGACAAAATGCCCCAGCCACCAACTCACCGTGAGGCCATTGTCAACGGCTGTGTGTTCGTACACCAGACGCTCCACCAGGTAGGGTTACCTTTCCGGTTTTGCAAGGGTGGTTGATGAGGCAATTGTGTGGCATGCTCTGTATAATGGCAATGATGTATTTGGCAACATTATTTAATGAAGCTAGTAAATATAACGGTTTCAGTAAATCCTAATGGATACGTAATATGCATACTTGTCTATTGTTAAATCTTTTCAGGCTAATAACCGTCTGGCAAAGCGAGGTAGTCACACCATGGCCATCACTCCTCGCCACTACCTAGACTTCATCAACCACTACGCCAACCTGTTCAACGAGAAACGCAGCGAGCTGGAGGAGCAGCAGATGCACCTCAACGTTGGTCTCCGCAAGATCAAGGAAACTGTCGATCAGGTAAAGAGATTATTGTGTTCTTGCGGACATCAAATGCCAATCGAAACAGATCCCCACCAACCACAGTGTCTTTTAGTCAGTTCACGGTCTGACGGCCTGATTATTATCTATGCTCCCTCACCAAGGTGGAGGAGCTTCGTCGTGACCTGAGGATCAAGAGCCAGGAGTTGGAGGTGAAGAATGCTGCTGCCAATGACAAGCTGAAGAAGATGGTCAAAGACCAGCAGGAGGCCGAGAAGAAAAAGGTGACACGGTTTTAGATGTTTTTTTTGTCTAGCCTCTTGTTCCTGTGTGTACTTTAACTGTTGGAAAGCTATGAACATGATCCCTTCAGCTCTGCACTGCATCACAGATATGGATTGATTAGAGCTTCAAACTACTCTTATGCATGTTTGTTTCTATGGTGATTCCAGGTGATGAGTCAGGAGATCCAGGAAGCTGTGTACAAGCAGCAGGAGATAATCAAGGACAAACAGCAGAGTGTCAAGATAGATTTGGACCAGGTGGAGCCTGCTGTTATTGAAGCTCAAAACGGTACTATGTTTTATCCTTTACCTTTTCACAGACCAAATGTAGTCATCTTTGCTGCAAGGATGGTTTGTTATACATTTTGTGTAATGAGCGAAAGTACTACACTGTATTTTACTGCACTGAAATACCAGAAAAGGGATGCACATTCTTTCCTTCTTCTTTGTTTAGTTTTTTTGTTCATTGAGTGGAGTTACAACTCTCTCCCCTCTTATGCAAAATATTTGTCACTTTTTCCTTTACAATGTTTTCTTACGGCTCCCTGTTAGCATCTTCCTCTACTTACGTTCCCCTTTCGTCACTGCCCCCTTCCTCTTCATAATCCCCATCCTTGTTCACTTGGTGTTGATAGCTGTTAAGTCCATTAAGAAGCAGCACCTGGTGGAGGTGCGCTCCATGGCCAACCCGCCCGGGGCAGTGAAGCTGGCCCTGGAGTCCATCTGCTTGCTCCTAGGAGAGAGCACCACGGACTGGAAGCAGATCCGCTCTATCATCATGAGGGAGAACTTCATCCCCACCATTGTCAACTTCTCTGCTGACGAGATCAGGTGAAACAAGAAAAGTGTATTCACTACAACTGTTCACTAAAGAGTGCTCTCTCTCCCTCTTCTTTCTTAATCCTTACTTTCTTACTACTACTCTATTCCACACTGCTCCTCTCCACCCTCCTCTAATCATTCCATCTTTCCTTCAAACATAATCCTCCTTTCCCATTACGCCCCGCCTCCTACGTAGCGGTGAGCTCTATAAAGCGGCAGCACCTAGTAGAAGTGCGGGTCATGACCAACCCCCCAGCGGCAGTCAAGCTGGCCCTGGAGTCTATCTGCCTGCTGCTGGGCGAAGAAACCAGTGACTGGAAAAAGATCAGACAAGTTATTATCAGGGACAATTTCATCAGCAGCATAGTCAACTTTTCCTTTGAGGAAATGAGGTACCGGCGTCGGACCTTATCTGCTTTATCATCGGGTGGCGGCAGAATAAAATGCTCTATCACTATTTGAATCAAAATCTGGCACCTGTGGTTGGGCGCTTGATTTGGTGTTTCTGTTTGGTGTGGAGTAAATCGGTAATCGATTTATTTGATTTGGTGAATCAGAAAATGTGCTGATCATAACTTTGTTGTCTTTCTGGAATGAAATATGCCTATCCCTAAATCTGAAGCTGCTGACCCCGTGGTCGCTGTTACGATCTTCCTTTAAAGTTTCATCTCATAAGAATATATTTAATGAGGAGATATTTCATTTCCAATGGTTCAGTCTCTGCACTTGACATTTAAGTTGTCGACTATATAAATGCTTTTTTATTCTAACCTCTTGGCAATGTTTCTACTTTATCCAGTGACTCCATCCGCGAGAAGATGAAGAAGAATTACATGTCCAACCCCAGCTACAACTACGAGCAAGTCAACAGGGCCTCTCTGGCCTGTGGACCCATGGTTAAATGGGCCATCGCTCAGGTATGGAAGCACCACAGGTTCCCACCGTTATTCCTGTTTTAAAGGCAAGAACTCTAGAAACGTTCCTATCACTAATCTCCTTATTGTGGGACATCCATTGTCATCTATTGACTATAATACAATTCTGTATTTGAGCTAGTTTTATTGCTAGTCCATGTTTGAATGGGTATAAAGGTGGCATTTGTTTCAGTATAATTACATTGATGATTAAACTAAACCTGGTATTTATGATCTACTGTTGAACCCTGTATTCTCCCTCTCATCCAGCTAAACTTTGCTGACATGCTGAAGCGTGTGGAGCCTCTGCGTAGCGAGTTGCAGAAGCTTGAGGATGATGCCATGGAGAACAAGTCGAAGGCAGAGGAGGTGGAGCAGATGATCCGAGACCTGGAGGCCAGCATCGCTCGCTACAAGGAGGAGTATGCCGTCCTTATCTCGGAGGCTCAGGCCATCAAGGCCGACCTGGCTGCAGTCGAGGCTAAGGTAACTAGTTATCTTCGCTCCCTATCTGCCATTGTCATATCTGTTTGCACTGAACTGGCCTCACCAATAGTCTTAAGTCATCACCCCTGGAAGCATCGTGCTCCCACCTATCTCATCTTGGTGTCACAAACCCTGAACTTTAAAACCATCCCGACTACTTCTCTGTAATTAAACGAAACGGTTGTGTAGCATTTTTCTGCATTCGTCTGTTCTCTGCTCCCAGGTAAACCGCAGCACAGCCCTGCTGAAGAGTCTGTCAGCTGAGAGAGAGCGCTGGGAGCAGACCAGTGAGACCTTCAAGAACCAGATGTCCACCATCGCTGGAGACTGTCTGCTCTCTGCAGCGTTCATTGCCTATGCCGGCTACTTTGAACAGCAGATGAGACAGAACCTCTTCACTACCTGGTCTCACCACCTGCAGCAAGCCAACATTCAGGTACTTATGCTGTGTTACATGAGATATGCACTCTCTCTGATAAGTAATTACTCAAGATCCAGCGTTGGAGCGTTAATCTGGTACAACTGGCTGATTTTCGAGAGGACCACAATGACCCACAATTCAAAAGTGATTTTGGATCATCACACTTACTGAAACACACAATCAATCTTAGCCATGGTCACTTTACCGGCAGCTCACCATGTAGCTACTGCATTGATAACCGTGGTTTCTTTGCTCATTCACGCAATACTCCAAATTCCCAGGCCCACCTAATGTTATTACTCAAAAATGCACAAACAGTCTGGTCAAGAGAGGGCTAAAAAGTTAAAAGGGGAATGCTAGTATGGTTTCATTAAACATCAGAGAATCTTATGTGATATATTTCATATTTTTTTACCATTTCAACCAGGCTACATCACATAAGTTGAGAATGTACGCCCTACCACACACCCCATCGTGTGCACTGCCACACGTACCTTGCATCTGACTTTAATCTGTCTGAACACAGAAGACATTCCTAACCGCCTTCGGCCTTGATTTCTCCCCTAGTTCCGTACAGATATTGCCCGGACCGAGTACCTGTCCAACGCAGACGAGAGGCTCCGCTGGCAGGCCAACTCCCTCCCAGCTGATGACCTCTGCACTGAGAACGCCATCATGCTCAAGAGGTTCAACAGGTCAGTGTCGTCCTCATCTGGTCAGGGTACTGTGACAGCCTCGGGGTGAGTGAGCGCTGTCAGTAGACCAAACTCAGGAAAGGGAATGTCCACACTCGGGGATGACAGTTTAACAAACACTTAATTTAGTGCTAGTTTGGAGACATGGGTTAAGGCAGTCCAAATCACCACATAATTCAGGGTTGAGCTTATTAGGAGAGTCATAACACAGGCAGGTTTCAGTACACATAGAGGGTTATCATCTGGAAGGGGGGTCTGGCACACAGCTGTCTTCCTCATTCTGTCCAAGTCGCTTCAATCTGTTTAGCAACGCACTCGTGTTCTTTCCTGTCAACTCCCACCACGACTACTTCCTGCTCCACCCTTATATATCCTGTCACCTGACCTAGTTCCCTCAATCACCCAATTGTTCCCCCCTGTGGCTAGCCACCATCTTGGAAATATCTCCCATCTTTCTTGTCTTTCTTGTACCCGGCTGCCACAGTACCTTGACAAAAGTGACATTCTAATATTGCACAATTTTATCAGTACTATTAAATTACTTTACAAATTAAATTAAATTACATGAATGTTTAAAAGTATGTTATGAACCTGTGCAGGAAAGGATTTATACAGAGGAGGGAGCCCCTATAGGTGTTTAGAAAAGCTAATGTAAAAGCATTCATGGACTGCTATAGGTTGAATCCCTATTATATGGTGTCGATGGTTGATAGAGTAGCAAAAAAAAATTTATTTGATATATTTGCAGATCATTACTTTAAGCAGATTATTGGATTGAACACCTCGAGGTAAATTCACATCCCTGTTGATCTGTACCCCTCCTCTTTCTAGGTACCCCCTGATCATCGATCCATCAGGCCAGGCCACAGAGTTCATAATGAACGAGTACAAAGACCGGAAGATCACCAGAACCAGCTTCCTGGATGATGCCTTCAGGAAGAACCTGGAGAGTGCCCTGCGTTTTGGAAACCCACTGCTGGTCCAGGTCAGAGCTGCTTAAGCATTGCCTCCAACTTTTTTCACACTAACAATGTTTCATCCTGCACACGAGGCTCACTGTACACGCCACCCTTTTCTTTTTCTTCCTCTTTCTTCAGGACGTGGAAAGCTACGACCCCATTCTGAACCCTGTGCTGAACAGAGAGGTCCGCAGGACCGGAGGACGTGTCCTCATCACCCTGGGAGACCAGGACATCGATCTGTCACCTTCCTTCGTCATCTTCCTCTCCACACGAGACCCGACGGTGAGTCTAAATGTCATTTACGTTGTATCTATAGTTACTCTGCGCGCATAAAACAATTTTTCAACAAAATAAAAAAATTCTCAACCTTGATTAATGATCACATACCTCGTCAGTATCAATATGTTTAAATGTATTGGCACACTTTGTCTACCCTTAAGGAAACGTTGTCTTGCATTCTTGTCAAGCTGGAATATATATATGTGTGTTTGTATTTCCTTCATTTAAAAACAAGCCAGTGGAATCGTGGTGGACACGCAGCTAATCTGTGGTCTGCCTTGGCTCTTGTGCGTGCAGGTCGAGTTCCCACCAGACCTGTGTTCCCGTGTGACATTCGTCAACTTCACCGTGACACGCAGCAGCTTGCAGAGCCAGTGTCTCAACGAGGTCCTAAAGGCTGAGAGGCCCGATGTGGATGAGAAACGCTCTGACCTCCTCAAACTGCAGGGTGAGAGACAGAAAAGGGCAGATATACTAACACAGTGACAGATTACAGGGAACAGCTGGGGGATGACATGGACATGAACATGGATGCAAGCTGATTCAGAACCCCTTAAATCCACCCTTTTCTTTTTTTCTCCATTTTTGCCTTTTGCCTGTTGTTATAATGTACACTGACATTGGGTTTGCACAGACGTATGCGTATGTTGTTCCAGCATTACACTCAGAGTGTATAGCGTACATTGCAACGTATAAGTACTTCAGACGCATACCATCAGGTATGCTAGCGCATTACGTAGGTAATGTAACTGTTAGCCCATGGTAGGATAGTTAGTAGGTAGTTGGCTGTGTGAACTGCTCTGTGTCCTTGTTACTGCACCTTATCTGTACCGTCAGATATATGTCTTGTCCTGTCGTGTCTTGTCCTGTCTTGTCCTGTCTTGTCCTGTCTTGTCCCGTCCTGTCTGAATCCGTATTGCATTTGTATTGGCCGGTTGCACCGTGCCTGTCATCTGTTAACCTACACAATCGGATGGAGCTAGCACCTTCATTTCACTGTACATCTTGGTGCGCATGTGACAAATAAAAACCTTGAACCTTGAACCTTGAACCTTAAATCACCACTGACAGTAGATGGATCTCACATGCAATGCAAACACTGAACATGCTCTCCTACTAATCTCTTTTAGGTGAGTTCCAGCTGCGTCTGCGCCAGCTGGAAAAATCCCTGCTACAGGCTCTCA
>CABFOT010004056.1:2699-16815 GCA_900660305.1 Cetomimus sp. NI1144 | reverse complement strand
CGGAAGATAAAGCTCCCAAAGACCATAATAGCTCTGCCGAAGCCAAATAAACCTGCGGAAGACCCAAAATCATACAGACCCATCTCGCTGCTCTGTGTTCCATTTAAACCCGTGGAGAGGATGATCCTTAACCGCATCGAGCCTGTGGTGGACTCACAGCTCCCTCGGGAACAAGCTGGTTTCCGTCGTGGAAGATCAACAGCAGACCAGGTAACACTACTCACCCAGGATATCGAGGACAGCTTCCAGGACAATGAGAAAGCTGGGGTAGTGTACCTGGACCTGACTGCCGCATATGACACCATGTGGCATCGTGGTCTCCACCTGAAGCTCCTGAGGACAATACTGGACCGGCACATGGTGAAATTCATCACGGAGATGCTTTCCAACCGCAGCTTTGTCCTCCAGACCAGCAGCGGCCAGCGCAGTAGGCTCAGAAGGCTGAGGAACGGGGTACTGCAGGGGTCAGTTCTCTCACCGATGCTGTTCAATATGTACATACACGACCTACCTCCAGAAAGTATGGCTACGCAGACGATCTTGCCATCATGCTGAGAAGACCAACGTGGAAGACGATGGAAGATGGCCTTACTGACGATATAGATAGATAGATAGATAGATTACTTTAATGATCCCTGGAGAGAAATTAGATAATCCCTGGAGAGAAATTAGATGGGCAGTATGGTAGCATACCCTCGAAGGTGGAGTTTACAGCTCAGCATCGGTAAGACAGTCGCAGCAGCTTACCATCTCAGCACCAGAGAAGCAAAGAGGGAACTTGAGGTGCGCGTTGATAACAAATGCCTGGCGGTCCAGCAAGCCCCGAAGTATTTTGCCGTGCGTCTGGATCGGACACTGTCCTTCAGACAACATCTCGACGAAGTCAAAGCCAAGGTGACATCTAGGGTTGCGCTGATCCGCCACCTAGCTGGAACAACCTGGGGAGCCTCCGCTAAAACGTTGCGAATATCTACCCAAGCCCATGTCTTCTCTGCAGCGGAATACTGTGCCCCAGTCTGGTGCAGAAGCCCTCATGCAAGCAAGGTTGACGTGGCTATCAACAGCGCACTCCGGACTATTACTGGATACCTGAATCCTACCCCAGTGCCCCTTTTGCCAGTCCTCGCAGGAATAGCCCCGGCTGGCCTCCGACGTGAGGCTGCCACCCTCGCCCTGGCCAGGAAAGCACAAGGGCATGATTGGCATATCCTGCACAACATCACAATAGCAGCAGCGCCTCCAAGCAGGAGTGTCTCCCTTCCACCTCTATCCCACACCTCTGAGCCTGCCGTCAGCCACAATATATAAAATAATACTACAAAAATCATATTTTATCCCTAAGGTTAGTTTGTGATGACAGTAGTGCTCTAAGAAAACTGCAGTGCTCCTTACTAAAACACTGCTCTCAGTCTGCATGAGCGAAGCAACCATATATATTAGATTATAGTTCAATGTCCTACAATGGAGCTCAAGCAGCACGCTAAATAGATGTTTAATGTCTTCACGATGTCTCTCCTCATCCCATTTGTCCAAAATGTATTCAGTTATTTATTTCAGTCTCAGATGCCATGAAGGAGTGCTATAGCTATCTGAAGTGACACGTGAGCTTATAGCTAACAATCAAACTAACTGATTTGGAGATAGTCTAATATTCTTCTATGGTGTCACATTGTAGATGTTACACCAAATGTCCTCTTCTCTCAGCTTCATGAGTTCGTCATCCTTCAATATTCTATGATGTTTTTTCTTCAAGTGGATTTAAAAGAAAACTACCTAAAGATAAATATGAAGACAAATCATTGCAATATCTGTCATAACACAACCAGGACACACTGCCCTCAGCTTGCACTTCCCATAGATATTGTCCAGCCCAATAGGATTAGGCTGTCTGATTAGCAGGGCCACCTAGAGGATAACTTACCAGCTGCATTGAGAGAGTCAGTCATTCATCATGAGGATATAGCAGACAGCTCCAGCAAAAGAATAAGGACAAGAATAAACCACAGATCTTTAGTTTTAAACACGGATAAAATGCAACAAACAGCAGACATCAGTAAGATCCAGTAAATGTCTGTAAAACAATTTTAGAAATGTTAATGAGTATGATTACCCACCAATGTGGGCAGTTTAGGCAATTAGCATAGCATGTGTCTTATGAATAAGCCTTTGAAGGCTATTTCGCAGTCAACCTCAATAGTCCCATTGCGCTTGTATGTACTGTTAAACCTCAATGTTTTCTGGAAATATCTTGGACCAAACATAAACACTCTCCACAACACTTGAAGTCACATTTCTTCACATCTATCCAATATTTGAGACATTCTACAACGCTGTTGTGGTTGTAAACACACTGAAGGAGCTCACATGGTGAGAACAGAATGGAAGATGCAAAATCGTATTTCTGCTCTATAATGCAGCTATGACACGCAGGACAAAAAGAGGGTGACTAACCTCCTGAAAACAAGCATCGTCTCGGCCACAAGAATGCGAGTGAACAGTGCGTTTTAGATTATATGAAACCAGCTCGACCATACGCTGCTTAATTTAGCCGCCTGTCTCGGAGCCTACATAACCCTCCATCTCAAACGCTGTCATTTTAATGCCTGAACAATTTAGGATATGAAACGCGCCCATGGTACTCCACTACTAATCAGACAGCCACACAGACGTGTCACACGTTTCTCATTTTCAGATCCACCTGGGGTATGGATGACTGGGCATTCCACACTAAAATACTGTTTCTCTCTTTTCTACTGGCAAAATGGAAATTTTTGTGGGATTCAACCAAAAGAAAATGCTGCACTATTATGAAATCCCCATAACTATGTTTTTGCATACTGTGGTGGGAAAACTGTGAATAATGTCAGTAAGTCATGTAATTCAGATTCAGATGTTTCTGAAGCTTGTGGCTACAGACACCAGAACATATGTGGGTTGAGCCTCTCGTCTCATACCTGCAGCATCCATCAAATAGATGGGACGCAAAAACAAATGCTAATGTTCCTACATAACCGTGGGGACAACGCTTGGGTGGGTTTTGCTCAGAAATTGGGTTCTTAAAGTTCTCCGCATTGTGGTTTACCCAGCCTCCCAAAAGACACATCGGCCCGTGTTTTTACGTTCAACTATTATGCGCCGGTTTTCAAGTTGTGCTCATGTCCCCACTGGTTTCAGACCCTGTAATTTCCCCATGGTCTCTTGAACATGGTTGTCAGTTTGACTCTGGCTCATAGCTGGGGATAGTGGCCACCTTCTCCAAGGCAGACATCTCATACCCACCCGCCGCTTTGGCTCGGAGACCGGCTCCCAGTTGTCAGTTCCCAGTCCAGCTTCCTGCTCATCATTGGAGGGTCCAGCTTGGTGTTGAGGAGGGAATATAGGGTGGCGGATGCATTTTAGAGGGATATTTTCTTTCATGGCTTCCTCACGTCTCGCTTTCTCCTCTTTGTCAGGATGTGTGGTGCCAGAGCCCCAGCTTGTCTGATCCAGCCGAGGTGAGAGACGAGAAACAAAGTGGCAGTTGATCACTTAAAGGTGAGGGAAAATGCTGGCTCTTACACTGAGAAGTCTGCTTCTGATTAAACATGACAGGGTTGTTCCACCAGGAGGCATCAAAGACAGAACCCCGGTCACATTCTTTTTATAAAAATATTAATACAATATAAAATACAATCAAGCTATTTATTAATTTCCTCACCCCACCCTGCCCTCTTTTAGAATAATCCCCACTGCTTCATCAACAGTTTATCCCTCTTCACATCTCAGCAAGTGTTGCCTTACCCCGTTGACCTCAGCTGACTCACCAGCATTCACAGAGACCCACAAAGGCCTCCACACCTCCTCTACACCCACACTTCCCAGACAGCCTTGGAGTGACATAAAGGCTCGTCTGATGTATAATTTACAGCGCCTACTGCAGCTATACGTCCAACCGTGGGCTACTGCACCCTCAGCCAGGCCGCAACCTGTGTTGGCAGCCTGTGATGAGTTTTCAGGCTGCAGCCAGAGCTTTTATATACTGCCAACAAACGAGTCTAGCAGAGAATAAAGTGCGCTATAGGCAAAAAAACTGTCTGCAGGGAGACGGAGTGGTTTTTCTGCTGTTGGGATCCACAGCACAGTGGGACAAAGATGTCTGCTGTGCACACAGAGAAACATTCCGTTGCTAGGGAAACCATCGATCGCTCTTCGGTCCAGGTTTCACCGTCTCGAAAATGAGCTGTGAATGCTTTGATTGCCCCATGATGTATGACAGCTCAAACTCACTTGTACACAATCACTATCGCACATTGTTATTTGTGAAACTGTCAAAATGACTTATACATCTCCTGTGCGGATGATGTGATTTAGAAATATGAACGGTAATATATTTTGTAGCATTTTTATGAGAACAGATAGAATAAAAAATAGAATTACATATTCAGTTTGTGTCCAATGGCTTTGTATGTGGAGTCCCTGCACGCATTTTCCATTTGCAATCAAGATACGTGTGTTTCACTGCGCTGTATCGAAACAGATTGTGTTTTAAATCAGAAGTGACTCTCAGGAAAACAACACAGGTAACCAGCTGACAGCCTTTGTATACACAAGTAAAGGTTTCATTGACCCTATCTCATTTACCATCCACTTTAAGGGCTTTTCAAAGGGCTTTTCTTTCTGGGTGACGTTAAGGAGGTTCACCAATCTCTGCTGCCCGAAGGTATTGTGGTCTCAGAGACTCTTGTTTTCAAGAAAATATTATTGTTGAAATCTTATGAGGCATATGATGGATAGAGTAATGGTCTGGGGTAGATACCATCAACCACAAGATGCAGTGCACATAGCCTCTGAGACGTTGGTATATGGCCGTTTTCTGGGGGAAAGCTCCCGCTGGATGCTGAGATGCGTGTTTACGTTGAACATAATCAGTGATACCTCTGCACATAGGCTTGGAGCCGGTCCTGTTTCCCCTTCCTCATAAGTCATTGTCATTCGTGTTGCAGCCATTTGTCCCTGAATATACAGGTCATAAGGAGACAGCAGAAGCGGAACAACTTTGAAATGGTGATATTTTGTGAGAGGCGCAGTGACTGGGTGGTGAGGAGGGAAGAGAGAAACTTGAGAGGGCACTCATTAAGCTGCCTCGACCCGTAGGATCAGGGACAGGAAGGAAGCCGGACATACCGCCAAAATGAAACAGAGGTAAAAAAAAAAAAAAATTGCTGAACCGACCACAAATATTGAGATTCATTGTTTTCAGCAGGAATGAAAGGGATGAAATTGTTATCTCAGAATATGTCTTGATTCTGTAACATTAAAACTAAAGGGTCCAGATGACATTATTTATCTGTTTTGAGTCGTCCATGCAACATTTGCACAACCATAATGTAATGTGGTATAGGAAAAAACGTCATTCTCCCACCAGTTCTTATGTGGGAAATATCCACAGGGTAAATGTAATTTTAGCATGAATCTACAGTAAGTAGGGCTATTAACTTATGTGTGGTTAAACTTACAACTACAGCCAAAAAAAGTCTTATACTGCAGCTGGCTCCCCGTTTTGGTTCACGTTTAATGCTTCCTAGAAAACATTGAGAATCAACGAGGCCAGAAAACTTTGAAATGTCATCCCCTCCCTGCTGATCTCTCATATAAAGCAGTGGGTATAACGTTAAACATTACATTTACGTGTTCACTATCTACATAACAGAGATGACAAAAACATGTGCTCTGGTTAATGCCAGTGTCCTGAGGGTAGCATTGCCATCAAATAGCAAGCCCATGCCATAGTATACAGCAGTGCAATACACATGAGAATGGTGTTTTCACATAATGCTGCAATTGCCATTTAATCACCCTGTAGTATACAGGAAGACTTTTAATTTGATGGCCCTCTGCGATGCATCAGATGTAGATACTCTGTGTAGCTGGTCAGTTTTTCTCTAGCTAGTGAGATTTCAAGGCTTAACATCTATATAACACCGGGTCAAAAAACAGTAGGTGAGTGTATATACATTTGTTTTTGTACAATTTTGACAGAGCACTTAATAAAACTGCGGCTTCTTGATTACAGTACTGACGAAGCTAAAGTCCTGAACTCTTTCCTCTTTGCTATAATCTGGCTAAAATCAACCCAAACAACCCACAGTGAAAGAACAAAGCATTGCCCACATATAATTTCCTCTGATTGGTTCGGACTTGATTGAAGTTATTTTCACTCCAGAAATGAGCTGCACCATGGTCCGAATGGACAAGGACAGACACAGCTTATTTTTGGCCAATCTTTTGCACGTTTTTTGGTCCTCACCGGAGTTTGCACTTGGCAAAAAGTTCCTAAAGGCCTAAAGACCAAAAATGTTATGTGTGAAAGCCACCTAAATGTGTCAGCTATTCAGTAAAGCTTTTGCTAAAATATTAATTTAAAACAGTTCTTTCTTCTGATTTGGTTCGTTGTGTTGTTGGGTGAGTGTACTCGGTGACATCTTAATTCCGTTTATTTTTTATTTTTATGGAATAGTTTTTTTCCAGAAGTTGTTCCTGTGGTGTCAGAGCTTCTTCAACACTTGGTCCTCAGGTGACATATTATTGCCACCATAGGTAAGCCCTGCATGTGTGTTTTGGTCTTCTACTGTGTTCCCACACCACTGCCATGAATGACCTTTCCACCATCATCTCTCAACAGCAAACCACTCTCTATTCGTTACGAAGTAACAAGTTACGCTGGCACTCATTTGCCCTCGTGCATCTTGGGTTGAAATGAGACAGTCATTCTGGGGAGATTATTATTTTCTGAGACCACCTCAAATCCCACATGAATGTATCCCATAAAACATATGTGTAATTGATGTTCGCAGATCATTTGCCTTGACATATCCTTGTCCCTGTGTTCTGCACTGTGTACAATATTGCCACTAGTATCATAAACATATAGAGTATTACGAGCCTTGTTATCTTCAGCTGTGCTTTCTGAGCAGAATAATCTCTTGAACATGAATGATGCTGAGTTTAATACACATTTGTAATAAATAAAAAATATCAATACCTCAATACAACATTTCCAGCACATTCAAAATAATTTATCATCTTTTATCAACATTATTAATACATTATCATCTTATTATGAATACATGTCAGAATATTGGGGGCATATTGCCTATAAGGTTACATACTGTATAATTACTAATAATGCAGTTTATAATGCATTTTGCTATGTATCCATCCTAACTTCATGAATGAGGATTATATCAAACCATTAGAAAGTTAAATACATTTAGTATGGATGTAAAATGGAAAAGGAATCCATTAAGAATAATATTATGTGTGCGCTGTGCTCATATATTATAATACGCAAAGAGCCTGGAGCTCAGCGCTAGACTTTACACACACTTAAAACAGAGACAGTGATTTACAGTAGAGAGTCATTGTGACTGCCTTGGAAACATCCCACTGGTTTGTGAATTTAAACTATTTTTATGGCCCGGAGTTGTAGATAAATGAATGTAAACTGGTTGCACCTCACATGAGACCAGACAACCAAGTCATTAAAAGTATGATGAAGCTTTGCCGGAAGGAGGGACACTAAAAAAAAAAAAATTAAAACAAAGAGGGAGGGAGTTGGGTGAGAGATGGAGAGAGTAGGAAAGAGGAAGGATGCAGTCTGGAGAGAGAAAACACTTACGTAGTATAATTAAGAGTAATGTGCTTCGGGCAACACTGAACTAGTGTGCAGAGGTTGGCACAGCAGGAGAGCAGTAGTCTCACAGCAGATGAAGCGTGGTTTGATCTAATAAAGGGTTTGATACCCGCAGCGAGAATCATGTTCGGCCACATACAGTGGGAGGACAGTATTACCAGCTGATGTGAAGGCAAGTGGAGGGCACAGCAGTTCAGACTCTCTCAAGAGCACTTCTTTCACCTGAACCTTATATGGGTGTTACTCTTAATCTAAATTTTAGACAGATGGCAAGATTTGGACGAATATTGGTTGCAGTAAAATTGTGATATTCTTAAACCACATCTATCTATAAAATGCATGCATTTGATATTTAAGAATTTGTTTATCTACATTTCATTACAATTGAATCCATGTCTACCATGAGCCATTAACTCTATTGATGTATTGAAATCCCTTTGAGACATGCTTGTATAAAAGGGCTATATACATAAACATGATTCAATTAGATAAATCTGTATTTAAGAAAAGAGAAAGAGTAGCATTTTTATTTACTTATTTATTTATTCATTTAGCTGCCTCGGTGAGCATTGTGGAGAATGAACACGAACATCGTCGATTGTAGCTCGGGGCCATCCGGAAGGCAGGGGCACCATTGACGTAGGCACAGGTGCGAACTTCTCGGCGGCCTCCAGCAGGGAGGAGCGCTGCCTGACCGCAGACCAGGGAGCCGTGGCCTTGAGGGTCTTGAGCAGGAAAGCTCTGAATGCCGCAAATTTGTTCAGGGCAGGGGTAGATGTGATGAAACCCACCACTCTGGTTGTGGTGGAGCGCCCAAGCCATAACATGGTAGTAGCGTGCGGCATCCTCCGTAACTCCACGGAGGGTGAACTGAGCCTCTGTTTGCACAAAACTCCGGCAATTTCAGAATAACGGCGTTGTTTGTCATGTTCAGTTAGTCTCAGAATCTTCGACGAGACTGACGTCGGGGTCACCAAAGTAGTGCAGTCGGAGGCGGAATAGTATGTCTACAGGAACATTACCAGAAGTTACCGCACACTCAAAAGTCTGTGCGGAACTTTCCTCAAAAAACCCATAGTTCCGCAGGTGAATTATGTAAACCCACCACAAGATGATAAATTAAATGGGAAGTTTGAGACTGAATTTCTAGAAAGGGGGGCTCACCAAATCTCCAGGGCGGAGCTAATCACCGTCCACCTGCGATCAATCAGCTCAACCCGATAAAGGCATGCTGGCTGTCCACAGCGTCTCATCGTTCAGATCACCACCCCAACACCTCCCCACCACCGCCAGTGTATGGTCTTTACGCCTCATCCTCATCGTAGGACACCTGGGTGTCACGGTCTGGGTCTTGGGTTGTGTCTTTGTCTTGTCATTTTCTGTGTTTTAGGATTATTGTGTTGTTTCATGTGCATTCTGTCCTGTTATATTTTACCCCTGTTCTCGTGTCTTGTGTCTTATTGTGAAGGTTCCCACTTTCGTGTTGTCTTGTGTTGTCTTGACTTCCTGTTCACATGTCTTGTCACAGACAGGAAGTCTGTTTGTTCCCTTATTCTTTGTAGCTTTGCCCCTGTGTTTCCAGGTGTTTATCGTTGTGTGTTGATTGTAGGTGTATTTAAACTGGGGTCATTTGTCTTGTCTGTGTGGAATTATAACATGTACTGTTGGTCCCTATGGGTCACATCCCTGCTCCTTGTCCATGTAAGTAGTATTGTTTTCACTTTGTGTAGTCAGGTTTTGGGATGTTTTTGCTCTATGTTTTTGACCTTGTGTATTTTTCCTGTTGGACTGTGTTGTACAGAGATTGGATGGCCCTAGGTAATGACCCCCTCACCCCAGCCGGACTCATGGAGATGAGTCCAGCCTCACCCGAGCACGATCCTACGTCAGGGGTCCCGCCATTATGAACCATGCACATTCATGGACAATGTACATTCTTGTTCCAATACATCTTTGTTTATCATCCCATCGTCTTGAGTCCTCCTGTTTAGAAATGTATACGTGTTGGCCTATCCTGTTTGTTTAAGACAGACCAAGTGCTAATCTAAGAGGATTCAGAGCTAAAACATGACATGCTTGACTTATTTAGCAATATATTTATGTTCATCATCATCTGATAACCAAATAGGAGTGGACAGTAACAGTGAAAAAGAGTGCTTGATTTGATTGGTTCGTTCTGGCCCATTTTTCAGCCCTCAAACACAAAATATATAAAACACTGATCCAAAAAATGCTGCTGTGATTTGAAATCAGTAGATTTCTCTCTCTGGGATGGCTGTTGAAAATCCATCCCCTCCTAAAGACCAATACTGTTACGGTTTGAATAAACAGACATTAACTGACTCCATGTTGGTTTACAAATGTGGCAAAATGTAATTTATTCATGCATTTCCTTTATCCGCTTATTCCAATTTCTGCTCACGGGGGCTAGAGCCTTTCCCAGCATTCACTGGGTGGAAAACACCCTGAACAGGTTGCGGCAAATTCTTATTTAACATTCTCAAAGCAGTGTGAGGTCTGGGTTTTATATTGCTCCTCAATGAAACTTGCATAGCTACGTCCTCCATGCAACTCAAGACACACATTATGCAATGGTTAGGTATTGAATATACGGGACTTCAAACATGGCTATGGTCTGTCTCCTTACATCGATATCATGTTCATGTTTCATCATTAAATCATGCTCATGTTTTACACATTCAAAATCACCACACTAAAGACACACTCACACAAAAGTGCCACAGAAGTCAGACGTACTGTACAGCCATCCATCCATCCATCCATCGCCGCCCGCTTATCCAAGATTGGGTCGCAGGGGCAGCAGTGTCAGCTGAGAACTCCAGACTTCCTTTTCCCTGCCCACTTTGACTAACTCTGACTGGGGGATCCCACGGCGTTCCCAGGCCAGCGTTGAGATATCTCTCCACCTGGTCCTCGGACTTCCCCGGGGTCTCCTCCCAGCTGGACATTCCTGGAACACCTCCTTAAGGAGGCGAACAGGTTACATCCTTACTAGATGCCTGAACCACCTCAACTGGCTCCTTTCGACATGAAGGAGCAGCGGCTGTACTCCGAGTCCCTCACGGATAACTGAACTTCTCACCCTGTCTCTAAGAGAGAAGCAGCTACCCTCCTGAGGAAACACATTTTGGCCATTTGTGACGGTGATCTTGTTCTTTCGTCATGACCCATCGCTCATGACCATAGGTGAGGGTAGGAATGAAGACGGACCGGTAGATCGAGAGCTTTGCCTTCTGGCTCAGCTCTCTTTTTGTCACAATGGTGGGGTAAAGGGACTGGAAAACCGCACCCGCTGCACCGCTCCATCGCACCCTCACAAACAAGACCCAGAGATACTTGAACTCCTTCACTTGGGGTAAGGACACATTCCCTACTCCGAGCGGACAATTACTGTATATCCCTGTGAGACTAACGAACACTGAATTCTGTATTGTCTTTACCATATTCCAATTCCCTACTTACTCAAAAAGGAGAAGTATCCCTTTAAAAAAAAGTTTTTAATTTAACCTTTATTTAACCAGGAAATTCACATTGAAATTTAAACAAGTGTGTCCTGGCCAAGATAGGCAGCAAGAAAACAATAAGTTGCAGACATACAAATCTAAAGGCTTTAAAAATGGAAAGGAAAAATAAATATGGGCCTTTGACCATGTCATAATGCAAATAAAAGGGAGAGTATGAAGTAATGAAAACATGGTTCATGTTCGACACGGAGGCGATGAGGGGTTCAACATCAACATCAACGGCTCACATACAGTCATGAGTAACTGCCCTCTGTAATGCATATCCTCACGTAAATACACAAGAACACACACAGACACACACGCAGTTATACGCATGTAAGTATGTATGCACATGCATGGTACAGTCACACACATGTACACACATACTGCTCATGAGCTGCTGGGAGACAGGCCAGGCAGGCTGTGGAGACCAAGCAGCTGCTCTGACATATCACCTTTCAATACCACACCAGAAGCTGAGATCTCTGACCCACTAATGTCCGTGTAGATACAGTCAGAACGGAAATGTCACGGTTCTCCGCAGAATGTTAATTGATCTGACCAAACAAAGACCCGGGCAGCCAGAACGACACACAGGAATCCTTTGATGTAATACTGAGTCGGTGGTGGTTTCTTCTACATGACCAAAAGCAGATAATTGAGATGAAAATAAATCACAAGTAATTGTATTTCTATATAGTCATAAATTGTATAGGCTGTGCTGGAACAGAAATATGCAGAATAATTGTAAGAATAAATTTAATTTCCAATCAAAATTACCATTAAGGTAAAATCAGGAAACATATATTTAACACAAAAGCCTTCACAGCTAAGTATAATAAAAAATATTTCAGTATTTAGTGTGTCCATCCTTTGCCTTTATTACAGCTACTATTGTTTTTGGGCGACTTGTTTTGAGTTTTTAATAGAGATCTGCAGGGATATTCTCCCATGCTTCTTGTAAACACCTCCAAGATCTAAGTATTCCCAAACACGTTCAGTGATGTCGAGGTCTGGGCTCTGTGTGGCCGGTCCACTGTCCTGAGATCACCAGCAGCTTCTTAGTTTGGTAAGTATGTCTCGATCTTCTTAGCAGTGTGCTTCAGTCGCTATCTTGCTGTAGAGTGGATTTGTTCTCAATCAAATGTTTTCCAGTGGGTATTAGTTGATGCATTAAGATTCTTTATATTTATCAGCATTCATGATGCCTTCAATCGAAAATAAATCACAGACTCCGGAGTTAGTTATTCAGCCCCAAACGTGCACTGATGCTTGTAGGCTTGTAGTCTTTCATTGCTTCGGCGTCGTACACACTGCCTTCTGTTACTGTTTGTTAAAATTGAGAATCATCAGTACATAAAACCTTACCCAACATCATGTGTCCTGTTTCGGTGTTGTGGTTTATATTTTGTCAATTTCCTTTTTTCAGTAGCAGCTTTTTGACAGCAACACATCCTGTCAGACCCATAGTGTTGAGTTGTCTTCTCACTGTGGAAGGATCAACAGAAAAATCCAGTGATTTTTTTCCCCAGATCTGAAGGAAAAGTGGAGCTTGATTTTTGTCCCTTCTGTCAAAGATGACAGCTTTAAATACTGTCTTTGATTGTGATAGTTCTGATGGTCTACCAGGCCTTACACAGCAGTTAGGAGGCCCATTTTCTCCATCTTACTAAAGGCTTTGAACTCGTTTTGACACAAACAAAATTATAATCTATACTGCATGGCCATTTGACTAGAAATTGAATGAACAAAAGGATGGCCTCTGAATTTTGCACCGTATGCTTCTTCCCATAACAGAGGTAGTGTAACCACAAGTCAAAGACCCTGTTCGTATTGCTCATATCCTTGTTTTTCACTTTGTTTAAACATTAGTAATTATGCCTCTGCACCCATAGGAATATTTACTGTCTGTGTATTGTCTGACATTGTTTATAATAGTGTTTTTTGCTTTTCTAAATCAACAGGTAGCCCATCATTTGTGTATTGTGATGCCTGCTCAGTCACCCAAGTATACATGTGTAAGAGAATGGGTGAATGAGTAGGTGTGTGAACAGGAGGAGAGAAAATGAGTCAGGAGTGGACGAGCATTCATTTGTTCCCAAATACTCTACTTTAACGGCTTATTCAAGATGGTGATTTCCAGTAAGTACAGGGATGAAGAGTCAGTTTGTGGTTTGACCACAGAGGGAGTGCGCTACCCAACATTCCTGTACAGAGAAAGGCTGTTCTGATTAAAACTGTGTCGTATGTGACTGAAGAATAATCCCTGAGACGGTCCGAATCTAATTTACGTAAAACAGCGTGCCTTGCCATGAGGCTGGGTTAGTCATACAAATACAACATACAGCATAGAATCAACAGTTCTGAAGTAGTGAATGTACAATATATTGAATACAGTATGTTGAGTAATACGTATGCTTTACTATCTATTGTGTGCTTATAACCTTGTGCTATGATTTTACACTTGTGAAACTCAGTAAGTCCTCAATATTGCTGTACTAATGCCATTATCTTCCTGCTGTGAAGCACTTTGGGCTGCAACAATTGTATGAAAGGTGCTATACAAATAAAGAATTATTATTATTATTATTATTATCAAGACAAATATCTATACATGTGATATGTTGACGGATTTCTCTATTTCACAAAAACAAATATTGCATAGGATTTGGATTGGATTAAATTGTATTGTCACTGCACAGAATACAATTTCCAAGACAATGAAAGGAAGTGGCATCCCACCAGTAGGTGCAAAAATGTGTCATAAATGCATGGTGTATCAAATGTGTTCGTATATGTAATCACAGTATAAAGAATTGAGTACGTATATGTATAAATATACTGTAAGCCACTAAATCTACAATATATACAGTCTTCATGTATGCAGTTATGACGGTATATATTTATGTGTAAATAGATC
>CABFOT010003723.1:3879-14437 GCA_900660305.1 Cetomimus sp. NI1144 | reverse complement strand
CGTTTTTTTTTCAAGAAAACTTGCAAGAACTGGAAGGGACCACACAAATGGATGAATTAAAAATGTATGTGAAACCTGCCAAACGCCAAAGAACAAAAAAGTCTCGCCTTGTTCAATTTGGTCCACAAGTCAAAGAGAAGAAAATCAAAAAGCAGAAAAAGCCGCCACAGCCACGTGAGCCGACCCAGGAAGAACCGATAAAGGGTAAAACATCAACTGCAAATCTGTCCGAGAAAAAAGTGCCATCACAAAAGAAGGGAAGAAAATCAAAAAAAGACAAGAAAGAAGAGCTCTCAGTGTGCACAGCAGAAATAAAATCCGCTTCCTCAACCCAAGTTCTTGAAGTGCAACAAGTTAAAGTGGATAGAAGAAAAAATAAAAGCAAAAAGCGAAAAGGTCTGGTCAGTGAGGGTGTAGAACATATTATCGAGCAAGAGATTGTAGCCTCACCAGTATTTAAAAAGAAAAAAGAAAAACAAATAATGAAAAAAAGTCAGCCCAAGAAACCAAAAGATGGAAAGTTGACAAGTAAAGCGAGAAAGAAAAAACTCACAAAGGAGCAAAAACTGCATATAGAAACAAGCACATCATCTGCAAACATGCCTGGCCCACAACTAACGGGAGACGCTCTACTTCTACTGAAGGGTCACAAACAACCCCAGTTGAAAGTTTACAAGTTGGATCCCTCAAAGGCATCAGGCCAGAAACAGGAAGATCCACCTCACGAGTTCCAAACAACCATGCAATGGAGTAAAGACCACACACTCAAACAGAGAAAGGTTACAAAGAATGTGTCTGCAAATAAACTCGCACCTGGAAGTAAGAAAAAGGGAGGGAGGCCGAAAAAGAACCAGAAAGCTCTTTCATTATTGTCGTCTCTACAATTATCCCGTCCACCTGCTGAAACACTGCCCACCAAGCCAAAGGCCACCAGAAAACGTAAAGCCTCCTCCAAGGTGGAGACTGAGGGAGTGATCACCTCTTCTCATCCCATACGCGCTTTAGAGTGTAAGGACTGTGGAGAGAGATTTAGTGCCGTCTCATCCCTTCAGAAACACAAGGCGACGGTGCATGTCATGGAGAGTCCCGGTCTCACTTACACCAATGGTAACATCTTTGAAGGGGTCTCCATGTTGGATCTACACCAGCCTCCAAAACGACATAATGATGTCATTGGGGTGATGAATGCTGCTGCAGATTGGGATACTGAGGCCGAGATGGCATTAGAAGACAGAGAGCAGAGTGTCTCTTTCCCAGCTTTGAATCCCTCTCCCTCTTTACCTATTTCTGCTCCAGATGTTGACATAAGTGGATATGAAGATACGATTGGGAATACAGCTGTAGCAGACATTACATCATTTATGGGTATTACTAAGGAGCTTTCAGAGCACTCTAAACAATGTCTTACCCATCCAGAAGTTCTCTCAATGTATCCCTCAAAAGCTGATCCCATGGAAATTCTTGAATCGACAAGTGAGGCCCCTCCATGTTTCACACCTAATACCCCTTTAAATAGATTTACCAAGATGAAGGGTTATGAGGCAGGAGGGGCTTTGGTATCAGATGAGGGTAAGAGGCCAACATGTCAGGCCAGTAGTCAAGATATCCCCAAGAGTCCCTTGCTTCCCAGTTCAGAGGCTGAAGTCCAGGGTACCACAGATGAAGACATTAAGGATGGTTTACTTCTTGATGTAGATGTAGTCACTGTTGGGGAGCAGAATGAGATAAATGACCCAAACTTGTCTCAAGAAAGCGGTTCCCGGGATGAACTTTTTGGACCAAGTAATCCTGAAAGTGGCAGCACTGACGCACTCATACCTCCTGGTCAGATTGATATGGAAACTACAACTGACATAAGCCTAACATCGCAGACTGTCTCGTGCTCCACACATCAACCAGAGATCAAAGAAGAGGAGGAGGAAATTTTAGTGCAGAGAAAAGAGGGATTGAGAAGAGTGGTAAGGAGGAGTGTCACATGGGGTAGGAGACGAGGAACAGGAGGTCTAAAAAGGGGGATATCGAGGAGAATTTCAGTTGGAGCTAATGTCAGAGGAATACAACCAGAGGAAGAACCGGATGAATGCCAGGTAGTCTACGAAAAACATTCACGCACCTCTGATTCTGAAATCGATGAACGTGAGACCAGCGCACTTCACCATGCTCAGTCAACAGCCCAGAGTTCGCAGCCAGAGATGAGCCCCAGATTTGAGCCCAACAAAAGTACTTCTCCTGTCACATCTGTGCTGGTACCAGAGGGAGGAGAGGAACAGGACAGAGAGACTAGCCATCCTCCAGGAATCATACTTGAGAGGTTCATCACTTCTAGAGAGAGAGAGACTGGTGACAAGGAGCAGTGCCTGATGGAAATAGGGAACAATCAAAGACGGGTGAGTGCTTTAAGCCAGCTAATTGTTGCACTAACAAATGCTGTACTCAACAATGTAGTCATTTTAAATACTGCTATTTTCCTTCCAGGGGCTGGACAGCATTGATGAGAATGAAGTGGTGTTCAGGGACGTCCCAAGAGGCCAGCAGATCAAGGATGAAGAGCATATCTCAGATCCACCATTGGTTGCGCACACCTGTCAAAGTAGACAGAGAGTGGGCCTGCAGCCACAGAACCAGCGTGACGTAAGGACTGTTCTGGTGAAGCAGGAGAGCAGCCTCACTCTGAATGATGCACAGGCCACACAGGGCAGCAGACGCATCCGATGGAACGTGGAGCAAATTAACATAGAAAACATCTCCGGCCCACGTAAGTATTGGGTTACATTTGATGTCAGGACTTAATTCCTTGTATGTGTGTTATGTCCTTTGAGTGGTCAATTGATTGTAAGATTTTGACCAAATGCATACCAATTCCAGTGTTAAATTTGCCCTAGATTCTGTGCACTATGGTGTCTAGCTAGGTGGGAAGAAAACAAATCTGTGAGCTATCTTGGACCTGTGTTTTCAGAGAGAGGCTAACAATTTTGGGGGCTTCTTGTTTTCAGAGATAGAAAGTGAGGCGACAACAAGCACCTCTAGCATGGCCCCTGACATTGACACCAACCAGTGCATCTTCTACCCAGTGAAGGAGGAGGAAAGGGAGCTTTTACTGGGAGCCTCTCAGAGTGACAATGGTGTTTTAACCGTGTCTAGTGATGCCGGGACTGGTCATCAGACAGAACATCGGCCCGCCAGTGTTAATCTGTGTACGTTATTGTTTTATCCAGTTACCAGTATAGCAAACATTGCAGGAATATTTCTATTTCAGTGTTATCTGCTTTAATTGTTTACAACAGATGAAGGGAGCCATGCCACAGAAGACTACCAGGAAACCAGAGTGAGAGGGATACTGTCAGGAGGTTTGTTTCTTAGATAATGGTATAATGACCAATGGCCTCTTTGTCAAGGTCCTTCATCTGTTTTATCATAAATGTTAAACACATGACTGTATATGATGATATTTCTTTCAGCTGAGGCTGACATTGAGTGTGAGGATAGACCAGAGCTTCGGGATTTTCTTCTCCGGACTTCTGATGAGGAGGATTCTGATGTTCTGGAATTGCCTGATCCTCAGCTTGACTCTGAGGCAGAAGCCATGGCCTATTACTACAAGAACCAAAACAGCAGCCCACTACAGCCAGATGAAATGTCAGTATTGTACAATCTCATTTACCCAGACTTCACTCTCTATCTGAACAGCTGTCGAAACAAGCATAAAGTATGAATTGGGCCATGTAATGGTGCAAAATTAGCCTTCTATTAATTGTTCACTAGGGATTCTGCGATAAATCACTGATCATAATTGGGCAATACACTTTCTAAATAGGTAAACTGTCATCTGCCTTGTACTGTTTCAACTACGGGGTCTCCTCCCAGGTGGATGTGCCTGGAACACCTCCTTGGGGAGGCGACCAGGTGGCATCCTTACTAGATACACGAACCACCTCAACTGGCTCCTTTTGTCATGAAGGAGCGGGAACATGCAAAAAACATGTTTCTAATATCATTAGGAACTGATCTTTTTTTGTTTTAAACAGATTCTTATGTCGCCTCAGTTAAAAGCTTTTTCATGCACTACTGGTGTTAAGAGGTAAATAAGCAGGTTTGCATAAAAAATATATTTAAGATATTTATTTACACATGGTTAGGACAGCAATGTCATGGAGCCATAAGAATAATCTGTTTAACACATGTTATATTGAAATGTTACTGTTTATGCTTGCTGTGCACATTTACATAATGTGCTGTTGTCAGTAGAATGTCTGGTTAAAACGCCTCACATCAGCTGATCACGCTGTCACCGCAACAGCAGTGAAAGTTGTCTGAGCACACTTCAGCTTTTCCAGTGATGCCATGCTATACATTTATACAGCTCCACGCATTCACACCATGGAACTGCTAGCCACTCAGCAGCTCCACTGAAACATTTGGGTGTTTAAAGGCCTTGCTCAAAAGTGCCTTGATGGTTGTTGCTGGAGGAGATATTGTACTCATTCACTTTCCACACCTACATTTTCCCAGCTGGTCCTAGGACTTGAACCAATCTTCTCTAACAACTAGGCTGATACAAACCCATGCAAAGGTGCAGCTCAATAAATTAGAATATTGTCCATCCATCCATCCATCTTCGCCTGCTTATCCGAGATCGAGTTGCGGGGGCAGCAGTGTCAGCAGAGATCCCCAGATTTCCTTATCCCTGGCCACCTCGTCTAACTCTGACTGGGGGATACCGAGGCATTTCCAGGCCAGCGTGGAGATATAATCTCTCCACCTGGTCTTCGGTCTTCCCCGGGGTCTCCTCCCAGCTGGACGTGCCTGAAACATCTCCTTAGGAAGGCAACCAGGTGGCATCCTTACAAGATGCCCGAACCACCTCAACTGGCTCCTTTCGACGTGAAGGAGCAGTGGCTGCACTCTGGGTCCCTCACAGATAACTGAACTTCTCACCCTGTCCCTAAGAGAGAAGCCAGCTACCCTCCTGAGGAAACCCATTTCAACCGCCTGTAATCGCGACCGGTAGATCGAGAGCTTTGCCTTCTGGCTCAGCTCTCTTTCCGTCACAACGGTGCGGTAAAGGGACTGCAAAACCGCACCCGCTGCGCCGATTCTCCGGCCAATCTCCCGCTCCATTGTACCCTCACTTGCAAACAAGACCCCGAGATACTTGAACTCCTTCACTTGGGGTAAGGACGCATTCCCCACTCGGAGTGGACAATCCACCTGTTTCCTGCTGAGAACCATGGCCTCAGATTTAGAGGTGCTGATCCTCATCCCGGCCGTTTCACACTCGGCTTTGTGGAAAACCTATATATATGCATAAATATTAAACGATGGCAGGTGTTGTGACTAGTCTCCCCCAAGTGAAATGAAAGTTTGTGACCGAGTTTGACTGGACTAATATTTAATATGTGCAGAAAAGCCCTTAAAATGTGCTACTACTCTACCAGCCAAAGTCATTGCTCACATGCTAGATCATTATTACTCCTTTATGTGCCGTTATGTGGTTCTCGCTTGTTTGCTCACGTTTGATTTCTTCTTATCCCCTAGCTTGCCATCCTCAGAGAGCCATCTCCATTCCCATGCACTAAGAGAAGGAAACGGGAGCAGTGAACCCATTGATTACTTCTCCAAGTATTTTGGTTGGGATACCTGGGTAGAAATTGCCCAGTGCACAAATAAACTGTCCAACATGCCCAACCCTGTCACAGCCAAAGAGATTGCACAGTTTGTTGGGATCCACATTGCAATGGGAACTTTGAAGGTTAGTGTTCATGTGTGACCCATACCTTAATTGTGAATTGTTTGTTGCTCCATTGGTTAGACTGCAAGACTAGAACTAGTATTTTTATTTGATGATGGAATAACTAACAAATACCAGCCTCTAGTTCATTCTTATGTTATCATTTATTTGGTCTCGTTTGTCACTTTTCAGTTTCCAAGTCTGAAGCTCTACTGGCAGGACTTCACCAAGGTACCCCTGATTGCTGAAGCCATGCCACTTCCCCAGTTCCTCCAGCTGTCTCACAAGTTGAAGCTAGCTTGCCCTGCAAAGGATCCAATCAACAATGTTAGGGAAGACAAAAATGATTGTGACATCCAAAATGTACAGCAAGCTACAAGTTGTAATAATAGTAGAAATAGTCACATTTCTCCGCTTATCAGTGGGCAGAGCCAAGGGGACGAGCCAAATGACCTGAACTGTCCGAACACACAGACTGATCCCCTTTGGAGGATTCAGCCATTACTGTGCCGTTTCCAAGCAGGATGCCAGTTGCTGAGAAAAGAAGGTGATTATGGAGTTGATCAGTATCCTCTTCCTTTGACGAGCAGGAAGATAAACGACAACAAGCCTTCGCTCCACTGCACCACATTAATTGGATTTGGTGGTTTGATCCTAGATTTGGATCTTAAATTGGATCTCTCAGACAAAGAAGATGCTGTAGAAAAAATAGTCCCCAAAGGTAGTATGGTGTTTCTTTGCAAGCAGGAGCTCTCTACCCCTGCAATGCTGGAACGTCTATTAGTTGCTGGGATCCATGGTGCTGGCAGGGTGATTGGAGCAGAGGGGCAGATAGGAGATGAGTTTGTGAGCTCAGATGGGAGGTTGATGTTGCGCAGATCACATCGTGGTTTCATACTTTCTACGGTAGGAAATGGCCGGAGAAAAATGGCATCTCTCATTGACAACTTTGAGAAAGCCCAGGTGTCAGCTCGCCTCAACAGAGACTTACAAAGCCTTTACCGTATCCCGCTCACTGCCTCGGCCCCTACTTGCTGGCCTCAAGCTGTGCTCTGGTACCTTACAGATCTGGCTTTGGTCAACTCATGGCTTTTGTACAGACAGGATCATGGGCCAGTGTCTGAACATCTGACCTTCATGGCTTTCAGGCTGGAGGTGTCCAAGGCTTTGATTTTCAACCATGACTCAGATACCCAGGACTCGATTCTGCCTCAGCCCCCCACACAGGAAGCTGCTGCAACAGGTGAAACCCCCATTCCCAACCTGTTGGAGGAAAGTCCTCTTCCAGATGTAGCCACGCGGTACGACGGCTCTGGACACTGGCCAGAGCAGCTTGGAGAGGGAGAAGGGGGCAGGTGTCGTTTCGGGGGCTGTGAGAGAACATCTCGAGTGCTGTGCCTTAAGTGTTGTGTCTTTCTTTGTATTTCACGCAACCACAACTGCTTCTTGAATTTTCATAATCAAGGGATTTTGGGCAATGAGTAGTGTTCACCAGAGTTATGGTGACTTTTAATTTATCCTTAAAAATCTCACTTTTTGATTCAGAATGTAATTGTCCTTTTGAGATGAAATGATATGTAAACCCATCTGTTTAAGAAAACGCCATTATCCCCATGCTCATCATTTGTCCGTGGTTCTTTTCAGTTGCAGACTCATTATTTCTAGGATTATTGTACCGCAAGTTAAAAACACAATTGATTTATGGTGTGGTATTCTTCCTAATGTTTGTCAAGTATAAAATGAATAGTTGCCACCAGAAGGACATGTGAAATGTGACATAGCAGGATTTTTCTGATGCTTTTATTTATTTCATTTAACCCGAATGAGTTTACATTCCATGTACTGACGAGCTTGTGTTTGGCTCTCAGAATTGAAACGTTATTTATTTTACCTTCTGTTACAAAAAATACATCAACAATTTTTTCAAAACATTGTTATTAAAGACCCACAAAAGGCCAGTTTCTTATTGTGCATTTTCAAGTGATTACACACATTTAATTATTTTCATGAAGTACACTAAATATGAATCCAAGTAAAAGCCATTATCCCATATTAACAACCCTTATTAAATCTGGAACCATCACAAAAGAGAAGATGTAGATAAAGAGATGCAGACAAGTTAGAGGAGGATTTTGAATGTTTATGCAAGGGGCTGCAACTCATAAGGAAGATGTGCCTAATGTTTGGTACATTCAAAACGTGTGTGTGTGTGTGTGTGTGTGTGGGTGTAGACAAGAAGGCAATGGTTTGGTAAGGGTCGTGACACGGGAATTGGAAGGAGTAGAAAAGTATTCGTTAGTACAGGCCAAGTTAATGTTGGATAGTTCTAAAAAAAAATAATGTCAGCAGAATAGCAACTAATAGTAAAAGTGTTGGCACATTTATGATTTATTTATTATAGTTTAAACTACATTTATATATTTTTAGCTATAATAAATGTTCTACTATATGCACCAACCGTGGATAAATGCTGGTTTGAGTGAACCACCTGCCTTGTTATTTTAAAAGCATGAAATTAAAACATTAATTCATTCGAAATTCATATTTCCTTGGCATTAAAATGTATATCTATAAAGCTCCCATTTTCAATTAGCAACTGTGACAATATGTTTCATCCAGCAATTTTTGAAAAGAGACATTAACAAGGTTCAATAATATATAAATCAGTCGATGGGTAAAGTCGAAGGACAAACATGCATCTTTTTTCTTCTCATATTGTTCCCGTCAGAATTCTAAAGCCGAGAATATGTCATAATTTTTCATTTGGGGAAAGGATTTGCAAATCCCATAATATTTAAAATATATATTTTCTCTTATTTCTTCCCTGCTTATTACAGTGTAGAAGGAAGTACTTTGCGCGTTCCAAACATGAATGAATCAACTGCTTATTTCCATGACAACCTTGTCCAAAAGTCTGAACGGCAGCCATCTTAGTTGTACCATGATGCACCCGGAAGTGTCCGTTTACTTCTCGGGCCACTCAACAGGCTAACTAACTGTCTGGCTGCTTGTGGAAAAGAGCGGTTCAAGGTAACGTGGCTTCGTTCTGTATATTACAAATAGCTCACTCTATGTATCGATGTCGAAGTTGATTGTATTGATGTATGGAATACTTATGCAATTGCTAAATAATGGATTAAACCTTGTGTGGAATAAGCTCGATCCGTTTTTCAACTCGGACTGGCAGCCAATATGTAGCTCACTAGCTAGCAGTAGCAGCTAGCTAACTTTAGCCAGCTCGCTAACAAAGTACTTTCAGATTCGTTCGTTGCATATACGTGAAACTAATTAGGCTGAGTGTACTCCTGCGCATGTAATTTTAGCTCTTACCATCTAGCACGTGATCGCATTGTAACCATTAAATGCAATAGTGGGCAGCACGCAGGAGTCAACATTAGCGCGAGGCCGGATACCCGGATGCTATGCTAACATCTCGATGCGCAGGTTAGCTAGCGGCCTTGAAACGGGAAAATAACACGGCGATTCCCGTGGGGGGTATTGGCTATAGCATGATAACATCCTATGGGCTATTGCTTGTATTAATTAACTAAACCCAGTTAGTAGAGTAGGCTAGTTGGCTAACGTATATTAGTCCTCTGTTGAACGTAGAGGTAAATTAATTACGAATACCAATATCCAATTTCTCTCCAGGGATCAATCCAATTTCTCTCCAGGGATCATTAAAGTAATCTATCTATCTATCTAATAGGCTAAATGTCTTAGTTAGCTAACTTAGAAGTGTTATATATTTTATTTATTGAATTCAGGATCATTGTTGTTTTTTGCCCATCCAGACCTCCCAGGATGGACTCAGACATTTTGAACATAGAGGAGATAGTGATGGGCGGGTTGCCAAAGCCACCTCCAGGGGTTCCCCCTGAAAAGCCCGTGGAGCCCTACAAAAGCACCACCACCTTCAAGCCGCCTCCTGCAGTTCAGTCCTGTGAGTGGCGTGGTAGTCGAGAGCATAGCTTCATTCCGGTAACACGGCCTCAGTGATTGTTATTGACCTCATGGTACTAATCTTTCCAATCTCCTCTGGTGTCTGTCTCTCCAGACCAGCATGCAAACCTGCAGTGTTTTCAGTGCTTCATCACGTTCTGCAGTGCCAAAGCCAAGGAGAGGCACATGAAAAAGAGCCACCGTGAAGAGTACAAGCAACAGCTTGAACAGGTACGCGTTACAATATCGACTGTCTTTCATACCACTGGGGGACACTGGTTTGCCAACCCATCTTCCTTTTGATGTCCGTTTTTAAAACGCCTTCAGCTTGACAATGCGGAGGTTCATTTTTTGATGTTTAAATATACATTGTTTTAGGAAGAGGAATACAGTCTCACTAATGGTATTGTAGCTGTATAACATAGTACTTTTATCTCATAGCAAAATGGCAGATGATGAGGCATGCAAATCGGGGAGGGAAGTTTGTTTTTACATTACATTACAGCATTTAGCAGACGCTTTTTTCCTAAGCGACTTACAATAAGTACATTTTGTCACATTAGTCGACCCAATTATATATAATGGTCTTCATCAGCTAATACTTCAGTAGGAACAAGTATCATTCAGTGCTATGCATTATTATGCATTATTAAAATGCGAAGATGGGTAAGTAAAAGGATGGGTCAGTTTGTAAAGGTTTAGAGGAGACACTGGTTATGTCAGTGGAAGGATAGGTCAGTTCATGTTGAATCCAGGTATATTCTGAAGAGATGGGTTTTTAATCTCCGTAAATACTAACAGCAATATTTTAAAATCAATCCTGTAGCGAACAGGAAGCCTGTGCAAGGACGCCAAAACTGGTGTGACGTGGTAACATTTTCTTTTGCT
>CABFOT010003433.1:2583-13732 GCA_900660305.1 Cetomimus sp. NI1144 | reverse complement strand
CAAGAGCCAATGGAATTTATGGCGTTTTTTTTTCAAACCCAGATTTTCCCAGATCTTGCACAAGCTACCTTTAAAGTGCAGTTTTGAAAGTAAGGATAAGGATAGTGGGTGGTTCAGAAAGCTTTAACACAGTGAATGTAAAATGAATCCTACAAGACCCTCGAATGGTGAAAGTCCATTACACTGGTGTAAGAGGTGTTCTGAAGGGTCTCGCCACCAGTGTGAAAATTACCACCACCAAGAGTTGAGCATTTACTCACCTTTCCGAGTGGTCCCTACAGCAGCAGAGGGCTTGATGGCCATGTCGTCCCACCTCAGGCAGGCCCACAGCAGCCTCAGCATCAGGCTGACCCCTGCCAGCGACCTCACAGTCTGGAGACGGTATCTGCAGGGGGCACAGAATTCAACAACAATGAGTTGTGCCAACAAGCACGTCCTTTTTATGCTAATCATTATGCAGTTATGTTTGTCCCACCATGGGGAAATTTGGTTGCAGCCAGGAGCCATAGATACATCACATAAAACACAATGTGTCACAACTGAACATGTACGGGAGATTATTTCAAATGGATAGAAATCTGTGCAAAGTGTGCAAATTCAGCTTGCAAACAAAAGAGACTCTGAATCTCGTTGTCCTGTAAGACACTAAGCTGTTTATATGCATTTTCATAAATACTGGTAAAACATACTGCTGTGTACATTAATATAAAAAATGCTCGCCATGTAGACGGAACATTGGCAAAAGATGGCAGACAGCCATCAGCAATGGGATATAATGTCTACATGCCTCAGTATCCTGGCTAGTATCCATCATAATTCATTGAAATAAAGAGCTTATCCTGGCTATGTATAGGCAATTTACAAGTGGCAACTCTTAAACCAAATATATAAGCATTCCAAATAACGAAGGGATATTAATATGTACAAACACCTACTAGGGTAAATTTGTTACCAACCTCCATGTGATCCCAAAGGTGGGCCTAGGCGAGGGATACGGCCATACTTCCAGGGCGGGCTTGGCGTTGTAGTTGAAGATGGGCACCTCCCTGATGCCTGCTTTTCTCGCCAGCTTCTTCAGGTCATCATTGGGCAGGATGAAGATGCTCTTCTTTCGGCTCTTGGTAACAAACTTGCGGTAGGATGGAAGGGCCGTGCCCGAGCGTGCCTTCTTGAATCTCGAGAACCTGAGAAGGCTGACTCGTTCTCTGGTGGAATACTCTTTACTAACCGTCATGGAGCCAGTCGTCGTTGAACCGGAGGCACCCGTCTTGGTGTCTGCGACCGCTGATGCAACGGCGGTTTTGGTCTCCTGGGACATGAGCTGGGTTGTGGTGGAGGTGGTGGTGGTGGAGGCTACACTGCTTTCCGCTGGAGACATCGCATCAGGCTTAATATGGCTGCTGCTGGATTCCTCAGCAATCTTCAGACCGTCACTACTACTGCAGTTGTCCGTGTCGTTACGGTTCCAAATAGATGGTGTTGAGGATGGAGCCTTATTGGGCACCGTCTCTGCATTGTCCATGAGCACTTCCTGGTTCTTATTTGTATCCATAGCGACACTAAGTGAGGAGTCTCCCTTCTCTGCCACATGGTTCTCTAATTTTGAGACCTTCAAGGGAGGTGGATGATCATCGTTCTGGGAGAGGCTCCCGTTCATCAGAGATTTGACGGGCTCTTTCTGAGGCACAGCTTTGAGCTCACCCTGGCCCTGATTGGCCGGGTCCGAGTCGACCTTTGAGTCTAAAGGAGCGGTGGCCACAGCTTTCCCATTCACCTGCACGGGACTGGTTTTGCTTTGGTCTACCTCCATGCTCTCCGTGTCTTTCTGTCCACTGCCTTGCTCCGTTTCCTCATACCCACGCTTCTTAGCAGTCTCTGCCACTCGAGCCAACTCTGGTTTGAGAGGTTTTTCGGCAGTCACTGTTGCCTCCGATATACAATCCATTTGACTGTTGAGCTCAGTGCCTGCTTGGGACTTTCCATTCAACTCTTTATAGTCTAAGGCCTCCCCACCGTTCCCCTTCACAGAAATTGCCTCTGTCCGCGTGCTGTGGTTGGGCCCCGTGGATTCTGTGGACTCTAATTTGACATCCGATTGATCCTTCTCAGGCTTGGTCTCCGTCTGCTCCTGGTCGAAGTCAAGCTTTTTAACCACCTGGTCTTTCATTTGTGGGCCTGCCTGGCTCTCTTCTGCTTTAGCACACGGGCTCACAGCAGGCTCCTGTTTGGCTGCTGCGAAGGCTTCAGTCTTGACGCCGGCAGTAGGCTTTTTGGACAGCAGGGTCACCTGCTTCAGCCGCTCCAGCCTCTGCTTCTCCTCCATGGTGAATTGCTTGACCCGGCGCTCCAACAGTCCGTCCAGCTTGGAGGGCTTTACCTTCTTCTTATATGCTGTGCGCAGCTGAAAGCCCTCGCTGACATTCACGACATCATAGTTGAAGGGTTTCGATAGCACGTTCTCCTCCTTCTTCTTGGGTTCTTCAACTCCCTGCATGGGTTCTTCCTTCACAGGCTGGCCAGCAGGCGAGGAAGGGCTTCTCTTGTCGACATCAACATTATCTAAGATGGAGAGTCAGAGGATGATAGGAGACTTTTGAGAGCAGTTTCTTGGAAGCATAGAAAACCGTTTTTGAATCTTTCTTGACATTAGTTTGGGTTTCATGGATTGTGCATTTACAAACAACAACAAGCTCAAATCCAAAGATAAAGAGTGTAATTAACAGAGTGGGGTAATTTAATGTCAACCATCTACCTTTCTCTTCTCTGGAAGAGGCAGTTTCTGGTTGGGGATCAACATCCATTTTTTCTTCAGTCTTCTCCTCCACATTTGTTTTGTCCTCCTTCTCCGTGGGTCTTTCCCCCTCTTTTGTAGTCTGTCCCTCCTCTGAGGAAGTGCTCTGGCACGAGGCTGCTTGCTCCTTGTCTTTATCCACAGTGCTTTGAGTCGTCTGCTTCTCAGTTTCCTTACATTTTTTACGCGTATTTGTGCTACCTGCTGTATTGACCTTACCCATTTTAGCTGCTGTGAAGACAGCAAATAAATCAGTTACCATGACATGAGTATAAAGTGAGGAAAACAAAACCAGTAACGGTGGGGAAACGACGACGGCTCAGCCCTTACCCTCCAGTTCTTTGCGGTAGTTGACGTTTGTGTTCCCTGGCAGCCTCGTAACAAAACGAGGCACATGGGTCTTACTGACCCAGCTCCAGCCTCCATACCCCGTCACTCTGTACTCCTCTCCCTTCTGCTTCCACACCTAAATCGAGATAAATAAATAAATAGAAAGTAACAACATAAGGGAAGAGGAAATATTGAAGTCTTCAGGTGAAGAACCACAAAGGTCCATTGAACACCCCCTCAGCCGATGTACTTGCAACTGCCAAGTGTATACAAAAGGTAGGCTTGTCACGGTGGAGTAATTCTCCCACAGGTGCCAGTGCCCACCAGGACACCCGACTCAACCGGTATTACCGGCTTACGCCACTAGAGGGACTAATAAGCTTCATTTTGATGCTTCAGTGTCACTTTACCTTCACTCTCCTCCTTCTGGGGTATGTATTTAGACCCGCGGCTCCGTTGAGGCAAGTTAGCCAACGTGGCATCGTCAACGTCGATCAAACCAAGCTGTCTGTGGCAACTGGTGACTATGCTGACAGTCTGTGCCGGGGCTCCATACAAGCTGTACGGAGAGATCCCACCGCTTCACTGCTGCAGCGTGATGTGCAGACCGCAACAAGACCTCCACTGTGTTATGGCGGTTTATAAACCTTCTCCTGGAGTCTGAAACTTTCCCTCACTATCCCTGACCTTAATATCACGACGACGCTTCCATCAAAGTACCAATAAAGCCTGGAGTTCTCGCAAACCGCAACTGTCGAAAGCTGGAACACTAAACTAAACAAAGCTACTTAGCAGTCGCCTCACTTCCGCTAGAACTCTTTCAGAATAAAAGTCAGCTGGAGGGCTGCGCACAATACACGTGGGTTGAGACGGGACTACTGCCTTTATTTTGAAGGGCATCCCGCCTGACTCCCTAAAACAAATACTACATTGACAAATGTACTGACCATATTAGACTAGGTGCATGTCGGCTCGCGCGATGCCGTTTGCGCCGACACAAACTGGTTTACACTATCATCGATCAGTGACCAGTGCAACATTACATTATACAATCTAGATTTAATTCACAGAGTATACTGTGGAGTGTGGCAAGAGCCCTGGCTGTGAAGGATCGTATGCTCTGCTTGTAGACATGATGGCCGTGGGGCGCCTCAGCCAGCATAGATCTATCGCTCATAGAACCGTAATTCGGGAAGCCGGTGAATATGAAACATGTGTGCGCACACCCCCCTTTATGGATAGACGCCCAGTGCGTGCATAAACATTTTACATTAACACAGGCCACGAGTGTCTGTCCTTCAGTTTGCCTATCATTAAAGAGAGCCCCTGCACTACACAGTGAAGCGTGAACGAGCGAGCCTGCGGGATACGCTCTGTGGAGCCGGACCACAGGCTCTCTGCCACAGAGCGGAGCAGAGCCACCATTAGCTGGTCGCTTTCACGGCTGCAAAGACGTCTCTGTGCGGCTGAGTGGCCTCTCTCACATTCGCTAGCGGAGGTGGGTGTAGCTAGCTTGACAAAGCTGCCGGGCACGCTGGGAAAAATAAAATAAAAAATGGCTTTGACGGCAGCGAAGTAACAGCGCAGGTGTTTACAAGAGGACCGACCGGCACCGGTATTACCGGACACCGCGACAAGCCTAACAGTATCTGAAAATACAGAACCTCTACGGTCTTTCATCATTCTTGCACATTACACTATAAGTACGTATATATTATCTAAAGATAATGATATAAACATTTTAACTTTAAGTAAGAGCACAATGAGTTTTAAGCACTTGGCAGTACGGGCAGCACTTCCCTTAAGCATCTGTTCAGCACTAATAGCTAAGAAACCCAGTGGACACAGGGGCCTAATCATGATAGGTGTTTTGTCCCCCTGAAAGGCTTAATGGCCGCTGTAATGCTGTTCTCTGTGTAGGATTCTTTGGTCTGTGTGCTACATCAGAATGCATGATGTCACACCTCCTCTGTGGTCACAGGAGCTGGCTGAGAGATGAAAGGTACTGTTGTCTTACCTGGTGTTTGATGGGGATGGTGTACTTCACCCAGGTGGCCTGTAGCAACGTCTCCTCATCCTCTAGTTTTTTCTCTCGCCTTTTCACCTTCTCCTTATCCTCCCGCTCCATGGAGGTCATGCGATGTAGCCTAAAGCAAAACAAAACAGAAAAAAACCCTAAGGTGTAGAGGCGGGGTATTGCAGAGGAAATGTATATGCTCTGACCGGGGTGATCCCGAGGCATTCCCAGGCCAGCGTGGAGATATAATCTCTCCACCTGGTCCTCGGTCTGCCCCGGGGTCTCCTCCAAGCTGGGTGTGCCTGGAATGCCTCCATATGGATGCGACATGGTGGCATCTGGTAAATACAATATAGGATGATAATTGTTTTTTGTTGTGATTTGTACTGAGCTAAATCATGGGTTAAATTTTACCCACTTAAAAAAAAAACTTTTAACACAATAGAAAGGTTTCCTCAGGAGGGTAGCTGGCTTCTCTCTTAGGGACAGAGTGAGCAGTTCAGTTATCCAGGAGGGACTCGGATTATATCTCCACGCTGGCCTGGGAACGCCTCTGGATCCCCCAATCAGAGCTAGTCGAAGTTGTCACAGATAAGGAAGTCTGGGGTTCTCTGCTGACACTGCTGCCCCCTCGACCCGACCTCGGATGAGCGGGCGACGGTGGATGGATGGAACTTTCTATGGGTATACTTGGATAGAGCACTCTGAACAGCCAGCTTCTTTAGTAATGACCTTTTGTGACTTCCCCTCCTTGTGGAGGGAGTCAATGACTGTCTTCTGGACAACTGTCAAGTCAGCAGTCTTCCCCGTGATTGTTTAGCCCACTGAACAAGACAGAGGCAATTTAAAAGCTCAGGAATCCTTTGCAGGTGTTTTGAGTTAATCAGCTGATCGGAGTGCGACACTGTGAGTCTACAATACTGGACTTGATCACAATATTCTAATTTCACGAGATACTTAGCTTTGGGTTTTCAATACCTGTAAACCATAATCATCCAAATTAAAACAAATAAAGGCTTAAAATATTTCACTTTGTGTGTAATGGACCTATGAGTTTCACCTTTTGAATCGAATTACTGAAATCAAATAACTTTTCCACTACATTCAAATGTGTTGCGCTGCACCTGTATGTGAAAAGTGTGTTAAATTGCATGTTGCTGCTCATAAATCATGTTTAGTTGCCAGACACTCCCCATGCAGCTGGTTTTGATCCCCTATTACCTCGTGTGTCCAAGAGAATCCTTCCACACCGGCAGCATGACCACCGGTTTGATGGCACACTCCAGGATGGCCAGGGCCAAGGCAAACTCCCGGGCTTTGCTGCACATCTGGACTGCTTTGTTCCAGTTGGACCTAGAAAAACAAACAAAACACAGACATTCAAATAAACGTGCAAAACAGCAGCTGCCTCATTGTTTCGTTCAGAAATGTTATCGAGTAAAACATTATTATTATTTTTTTTAAGTGAACTTCCCTTCGGGGATCTGAGTCATACCTGTGCGAGGCCCAGTTAGGGTGCATAAACGGTCCAGGGATGTTGCTCTCCAGCTGGATGATGGTGACTCGCAGGGTGGCGATGGTCAGGGCCCTCGAACCGTGGACAGCGCCGTTCCACTTGAACTCGGAGGCGGTGGTCAGGCTGAACTTATGGGAGAGGTGCCGTCTCTTGTCGTGGTCCTCCCGGTGCTGGTGCTTGTTGAGGGCCAGGACGTTGGTGCTGTACTGGTTGTGGTAGACTCTATATTTACCCTCCTGACCCAGTTTGAAAAGGTTATTCGAATTGGTCTTCATCGCCAGGTCCTTTATGACGGAGCTCGGACGGGAGGCTTCACCGTCGGAGCGTGCGGGAGATGGCTGAAGCGTGCAGAGAGGCAACGTTATTCAACTTCAACTGAAATAGCAATGAGAACGTTTTCAAGGGGATTCTCGTCAAAGTGCTTGGATTATTTCTAAATGGAATATAACCAATTATAATTCTACTAGTCGGTGACGTTTTTGCTCTACAGGCGTGCCTCACCACCTTGCTGCCTCTGGGAGTTGGGTTATTACACTCCCGTCCTCCTCCTGCTGCTGCTGTTGTTGTTTTGTCACTCTTGACCCTCTCGTTATACTCATCTGCAAGATCAGTCACAAAACGGACGACTATCAGCACAATAACAAATTCAGCGTCGATTCAAACTAGGGCAGGGCGATATGGCCAAAAATATTATCACGATATGTTTGTTTCATATTGATCGATATTGATAATTATCAGGATATAATACATTGAATGCTTTGCATCCACCGCTCCCGTCCCCAGGTCCAGGGGAGTGGTACTAAAATTATTGACCAAAGAAAAAATATGCGATGTTACTTAAAGATGGGGACTTAACGGTAATGCTACCAAATCAACACTCCCAAGTGTATTTTGTCCAAACAATGTCTGATAAAAATTTCAACAGTGACTGTCCAAAATAAAAGCCGCCTGGTAAAATAACCTGCTCACTCCATGACGTCATGGCCAGGATCATACGTAGCAATTAAACTACTTAACTAAATATGAAACAAGATGAGGTCCAGTGTAGCAAAGCCACAGTTGAACTCACAGCCCCACACCAAACGTACCGGTAACAAGGCAAATGCTGTGTTTGTTCATTTTTTCATCAATTCCCAGTGGGATCGTCATGAAAAGCAACTAATATGGTTTACTTACGCTGCCTACGTGCCTACGTGCCCCCCACACACACGGCAGAAACTCGCCTCTCCCCGATCTGTACAACCAAATCACTTTCTGACAACATTTGTGTGTAAAACACTCTGTGCAGCCAGCTATTTATTTTAGCTCTTCAACTTCTAGATCAAAAGTTTATGTTGGTGGGTCAGGAGCATGGCGCTATTAACCATCACGCAGGCCAGATTGAGTCACATGGTTGGTTCAAGACACTCTAGCGTCAAATCAAAGACACCTAGAGTAATGCTAGTCTTTCTATTGCAAGAGCTGGCTTCAATCTACATGCCAGTCTATGTCAATAGGCCAAGTAGAAACAGAGATATGGTGGTTTGAATAAGCGCTAAAAATAGATTGTATGCCTGCGTTAAAGTATACTGCGATGGGACAGGGCAGACATTGCATTTATATGAATATCTTCATCCTGCTTTTTCATATTACGAAACCCCCCAATGGTTAATAGACCCCTTCATGGAATGTAAACAAGTGACGTGTTTTTGTGGGCGGAGCTTAGGTTGGAGGCAGAAGAACTCGCTGAATGCTCAGTTTAGCTTGAGTTTTCCACACAATGTCCTGAGAAAGGAGTTTATCTGAATATGTACGCTCACTCACTGTCCAGGACTGCGAGTGTTACTTGAAGAAGTTAACAGTAACCGATGGGACGAGATTGGTGGATCCCTACTCGCTCACTGAATGAAAGGAGAATGTCATAGGACTGCTTGTTGTGGCCAAGCAGACCTTTATACCAGACATATAAACAGTGTGTGTATACTAAAGATAAACTTCTGCCGTGACAGAGACACATCCATGTTATTAACAGGTTCAGCTCCATATGTTTGTCTGCAATGTTCTATAGTGTGATTTTGTTGTGTGGTCAACTCAGGAGCAGGTTGTATGGGATTAAAATACAGGAGATCAAACACATTTAATTCAAGGCATAATGGTCTCACATCGCTGCCTTCCGACCCACGGACATACTTTTTTAAACTAGAAGCGGTTTAATTCAGGGTTTAACACATGAAAAGGCAGACAGCATGAAGAAACTGGTTGAACAGGGCCGCAGGGTACCGGGGGGAGAAGCATGATCTGTCCGACCCACAGAGCCTGTTTTCACTCTGAGCTGTGAACCAGACCTCCTCCATGTGTGGAGCAGAACGATATAAGACAATACTGCCATGGCTCTGAAATAAATTGGGATTCCTACTCAGCCAAAGTGTTTTATATGGGCTGAGGAAATAATATGCCGTGTGTGTGTAACACACAGAAACACAGACACATTGAGTCTTATATAATGGTCTGGGAGGCGATTATAGTTGGTGTTTTAGATGATCGCGTCAGTCCAAACTTTCCGTCTAATCACGTTCAAACAAAGTCGTCTGGTTTTTTGACCAGCTGTGTCAGCTGGTACGTGATCAGACTTTTGAGGTTTGAGCCGTTACTCCATCGGTTCAGACACCAAACAACACAAGTGACATTTTAGTCATTTTTAGCCGTCTTCAATGGGGACTGCAATTGTATCTGTTCAATTTTTTGAATCCAGCTACCGCAGTGACGTAATCCTGACGTACGCCATGAAGGGGTCTATAGAACGGAGGGAGGCGGCGATCTGGTGATCTATGGTGCATTCGAGTACCAGAGGAAAACGGACACAAAAAAAACACATCGACTCTGTAAGAGACGTGTCGCAGCGGTTGATGCTGGCGATTGGGACCCTAGATAAAAATATATTTATTTTTTATCGAAAATGTATCTTATAATTTTATCATTGTTATCGTGGCAACTTTGATCAAGATGATTATCGATATGGTTTTATCGCCCGGCCTTTATTCAAACGGATACAGAGAAATGTTTACCTGTCCCATCCTGGCTGGTGAACGAGGACCGGGACGATCTGTCAGCCAGGTCCGGCCCCTCCAGTTTCTCTGGGCAAGGCGACTGCTGCTGCTGCCCTTGTGTCTGGGTCTGGCCTGGGGGCTTCTCCTCACTGCTAGACTTTGCGTTCATATCCTTATCTAAAAAAAAAAAAAAAAGGAGAGTGTAGGAAAGGCTGATTACAGCAGCGGCTAAACCAAGCATTGGGGGGTCACAGGAAGGAAGTGAAAAGAAGTGTCATTCTCACTGGAAACAGGCTCTGGGCAAAGACGCCCGCCGTTCGAATAACAAAGCAGGTAATCACTAGGGATGTGCATTTCACCGGATTTCCCTATTCGAGTACTCTGCGGCCATTTGAAACGAGTACTCGAGTACTCGTTTGCTACCTTATTAAATGGTGAATGACGTGATACGAGATTGCCTTTGGTCATCCACTTGAGTTGTCTCCTTATGTTTGCACCGCAAATGGTTGATCATCGAGCTGGTATGACTATGATACGAAAGTTTAATTTTGCATAGCTTACACTGCACGGTCGAGCCTTCAATCTTTTCAAAGTATTTCCACACCTCGCTCCGCTTCGTCGCCTTTGTATTGTAGCGGGCTAGCGGTCACTGGCGGGATGGGACGTCACTATGCTGTAACTGAATCGTAATTACTGGTAATAGCCCCATTAAAATGAATTCAACATTTATGTATCAATTGTACACGGGGAAAACGCTTCTTTGTAATATAAACATGTAAGTAAAATATAATCAGTAGTAAAAAAAATAAAAATAAAAATGAAACGAGTACTCCCCGTGAAACGAGTACTCCATGCCTGAAACGAGTACTCCTGCCCATCCCTAGTAATCACACAATAGAGACACCAGAGAAGATGGATGACAAAAATGAAATCACTGCAATTACACAATTCTGAAAATAGTCTGTCTAGATCTTGTTCCCCCGTGTCACCTGCTCCTTGAGGATACTGCTCTATTAGCATATTATTACACCCAACCAAAAAGGGAATCTGTAAATATGTTGAGTGGAGCTGGTTGTGACGGACGTTAGTATGGTAGTTGCTGCCAGGGACACTAGCCAAGGAGCATGTTTTGGAAAAGGGCATGAGCACAACAGACTATGTACAACACAACAAATGGATGCAGCAGCAACGCACGGGAGGAGCTGAGTGCTAACAGCGTTAGATCGATCCTCGTAGTGGGTGCAGACAAGACTAACGGCACAAGAAATGGCTTGCGGCAGCTTCAGGTGTCATTGGAACAATTCGATGATAAAATACAGTCTCGTGTGTGACGATGGAGAGGTGCTGCAAAAGGGAACATGCCAAGAAACAGGCTAATTATGGGCACTCTCTGTACTACACGAGCAGCCAGAGTGCTTTTATAAAGCGAGACAAAACAAAGGATGCACTTTTTATACAAATGAAAAACA
>CABFOT010001059.1:0-11602 GCA_900660305.1 Cetomimus sp. NI1144 | reverse complement strand
TGTTTGGAATCAAACAATAGAATTGACTCCCGGCGTTAAAACAGGGTCAAGCCATAGAGGCAGACAGACAGGGGGAGAGAGGGACAGAGAGAAAGGAAGAGAGAGAGGGAGAGAAAGAAAGAAAGAGGGTGAGGGAGAGAAAGAAAGAGTGAGGGAGAAAGAAAGAGAGGGGGAGAGAGAAAGAAATGGAGAGGGAGAGAGAGAAAGAAAGAGGGAGAGAGAAAGAAACAGAGAGGGAGAGAGCGAAAGAAAGAAAGACAGGGGGGAGAGAAAGAAATGGAGGGAGAGAGAGAAAGAAAGAGAGGGGGAGAGAAAGAAATGGAGAGGGAGAGAGAAAGAAAGAGAGAGGGGGAGAGAAAGAAATGGAGAGGGAGAGAGAGAAAGAAAGAGAGAAAGAAATGGAGAGGGAGAGAGAGAGAAAGAAAGAGGGGGGAGAGAAAGAAATGGAGAGGGAGAGAGAAAGAAAGAGAGGGGGGAGAGAAAGAAATGGAGAGGGAGAGAAAGAAATGGAGAGGGAGAGAGAGAAAGAAAGAAAGAGAGGGGGGAGAGAAAGAAATGGAGAGGGAGAGAGATAGAGAAAGAGAGGGGGAGAGAAAGAAATGGAGAGGGAGAGAGAGAAAGAAAGAGAGAAAGAAATGGAGAGGGAGAGAGAGAAAGAAAGAGAGGGGGAGAGAAAGAAATGGAGAGGGAGAGAGAGAAAGAAAGAGAGAAAGAAAGAGAGGGGGGAGAGAAGGGAGGGCAGAAACGCCGGGACTTTTCCCCAAAACACGCAAGAAATACACATCCCGTAGGAATACATGGTAATGCAAATCCATTCTGGGTTGACGAACAGTGAGGGCAGTGTCGTGTTTCCGCAGTGTCGTGTTTCCGCAGTGTCGTGTTTCCGCAGTCGTGTTTCCGCAGCACGTAGATTAACGTTCGTGACTATGACACACAACGTTGCTTGAGACTGGGTTGGTGTATGCGTGTGTGTGTGTATATATAATAATGGCCGATATCGCTGTGATGTTGCAAACAGCTGCTGTGATGCAAGACACGTCAGACTGCGTCTCCTGTACTGTAGTAATATCTGCATTAGCTCCCTGATGTCGGTCGGGCTCTGGCATACCTGTCCCAGGTATGATCTGTGTTGGCATCAGGTGTTTGTGGTCATGGGGTTGGCCTTTCACACACTTCAGCCAGCCATACAGCTCTTTATCTGTGGAGGGGGGATCTATTAGTCCAGGTAATACACACATGCACACAGAAACTCTGCTAACAGATTCCTGTTTCAAGGATGTCTCCAGTAAGATGACAACTGACCTTTGGAGCTCTTCTTCTCTTTGGCCTTGTAGCAGTCCAGGCAGACGACAAAGCCACATTTCTGACATACCCAGTGGATGTTAAAGAGCGTTGCCTCACAGGCGTCACACATCTCCCTCACCCCCCTGACCGCTCGCTTCCATGCCAGTTTGGCTAGAAGACACAAAATACAGGTAAGAAGGAAACAATATGTCTTATCTTGAGGTCTTCATCGAGAGAGCCTTCATAAACATTACTCATCTCCTTTTATAGCTAGCCATGATTTTTTTAATGTAATACCGTGACATTTCAATTTTGGGGGTCGATGTATCTAAATGTCGTCCATTGATAAAGACATCTCACCATCCTTCTTGACCCAGGTGGCTGCGGTGTTCTCGGTCAGGACCATCTGACAGAACTTGTCTCCTATGAAGCTGAGAATATACTTGGCTGTGATTTGGTCCAGTTGGCGCTCCTCCAACACCCCAGGGACCCACAGAGCCAGGGCTTCATCGTCAAACTGGTCCGGAGTGGAGAAGCCATTCATTCGGATGACCCCGTTCTTACTGTAGGAGAGCCTGGATGGAGAAAACAGGTTTTGCTAGCCCACAGTTTTGTCCAGTAAAAATGATTACAACTACAGAAACATATCATATTCCATTAGATTGATACTTTTGTTCAAAGCATCTTCCTAACCCCTGAGTGAACAGTCATCAGAGGGGTTAACCTCCAGCCCAGGCACCTTCACTGCCATGGTATACCCATGGAGCTACATAGGACCACAGAGCTGAAGACCTGGTGGACATATTGTCCATCTTAAAACAAGATGACTGTATGCTGTATAGACTATAGTTGGATTCTGACAGCCCTAACAATGCTGTTGAAACTGGTCAAACTAATGTTGCCAGAGAGTTCTGTAAAATTCAAGCCTCTAACATAATCTAGGTAGCAGCAGTAGGCCTATAGCAGTATAGTATATATATATATTTTAGTAGTTTAAATTATTATACTCCATTATATTAAATAGAACAGAAACATTGATAACGGGCCTGATTGTTTTTTTCTATAGTCTGCACAATGTTCACCATTTCTATCAACGTTAGATGGCTCCTGTCAAAAAGGACACCAGGGACCAGCAAATCCCATGTGGGTCAAAACATTAAAACAGGTAAGGAATGATTAATAACTGTAACCTTTATTCTACCACTATGGATGGATGGATGGACAACGCTCACTTTCAATTGAATGAAATTCCTGATTATGAAACTGCCCATGAAACTGATTGATTCAACTTTTCCCATTTTGTGATTTAAATTCTGTTATTTTCATATGTAGTATATGCAGTTTAGTAATTATGTTTAATGTATATTATTGATCAGTCCTCGTAAAAAAATACTATTTGTTTTCACAGGATGGGAAAGAGGCCGAAGTGATATTATGGAGACAGGCCAACTTCTCAAATTCACATGAAGATGCATATCTGCATTTCCCATCTCAGAGGGACGACAACACCCATGTTGGGCTTCCAACTAAACACAACAGCTTTTACAGCAATTGAGGCAAGTAATATATACTATATACATGATTAAATATTGTAGGTCTCGGTTATTTACATTGGGCCAGTCACCCACTTTAAGTCTGTTTCATGGTCTACCATGGGAAAACTGCCATTGAAAACAAACTCAATAAACCTGATCATACTGATGATGATGATGTCTTTATCGATGCAATAAAAACGGGACTCCAAAGGACAATAAGAGGAATATTGCTCAAAAGGATAACACCACAATAAAGCCCTGGAGCTCGTTTCCATTGTGGTCCTTTGTGTGTTCTGTCTCTGGTCGTCGGTGTGCCCGTCTATCGGTCCTTCTGGGCGTCATGGTGGCTCAGTGATTAGTACCGTCGCCTCACAACAAGAAGGTTGTGGGTTTGACTCTACCATGGTCCTTTGTGTGTGGAGTTTGCATGTTCTCCCCGTGTTTGAGTGGGTTTCCTCCGGGTGCGCCGGTTTGCTCCCACTGTCCAAAGACATGTATTTGTGTAGTTAGTACAGTATATGCACATTTTCTATCTATATGATGACGTCATATATATAATCTAAGTTGCTTTGGATAAGAGTGTTTGCTAAATGCCGTACCATCTGTCTGTATTTTCTTCATCTCAGAAAGCTGTGCTGGACTTCCACCAGGCAGGAAACCGGGTGCTGTCATTTCCTCTGCAGACATTTGAACTGACCATAGTCCCTGATGCTGGCTCTACTACATCATCTCCAATCATTCCCCCATCTCTCTGTATATACTAAAGGCCTACAGAAATACAATGCACTGAAGCTTCAATTTGAAAATTTGTCCCGAGATTTACTCCTTCATTTTGTTATTGGTTATTTAACAGAGACCATATATACATTTAACAATACACATCTCAAAATACATTTGATGCTTTCCTACATGAAGTTTATCTCTGGAGCCATTTGCCTCTTCACTAGCTGCTTTGTGCTCATTAAAGGTGTGTCACAGAGAAAAGGTCACACACCATGGCCAGCTACAGAGCAGCAGGCGGGGCTAGGGGGGCGGGGCTTCTTATCCATATAAAGGCTGAGAATACATTGAGATCATAAACTTGTGAATTTGCTGTTAATATGTCATCAAGCTCAATAAGTCTATACTGTACACTGTTAATGCTCATTGATGGTTTACCACTTCATATTCTCAATATTTATTTATGTCATGTTGCTGTTACTTAACATCTGAGACATAGATTGTAATATATTGGCTTTTTAAAATTCTGCCTTTCACAACAACAACATAGCAGAGCAGTCGTCACAAAAGCAGAGCGCAGAAAGAAGTCCACTGACGAGCGGCACTCACTCCATGAGCACTCTGCTGTCCAGAAACGACTCGGCTCCAGGAGCAGGTTCCTGGACACCACTGTACTGGAGACCACCCCAACTGATGCCAGGATTACTGAATGGCACAACCAGTGGAACAGCCTTGGCAGCCAGACAACCCAATGGATGGAGCGAGGCATCACCCCAGACGAATGCCTCGCTACCGGCCACGATCAACCTTGGGCTGTCTGGAAAACACTGAACTGCCTGCGGGTCAGCGAAGGACGCTGCAGGGTGTCCATGAAGACATGGAAAATGACGACTTCAGATGAATGTGTGTGTGGAGAATCCCAAACACATTGTGAGACGTAACCAAGCACCACAATGTACCGGAGATGACCTAGCTCAATCAAATGCAGCTGTGCTCACCTGCATCAACCACTGGAAAGACTTGATATAGAAGATGGAAGAAGAAGAAGACAACAATATACATCGCCACCAGCAGTAAACCCTAAAGCTCCATCATTCTGTTCCAACACCCTTCGGAGGATGAATGCTCGATCTGATTGACCACGTGGGTCTGGACACTGGCGAGTGGTGTCATTTGCTTTGGACTAAAGCGTCTGCTAAATGCTGTAATGCAATGGTTGCTCTGATCTGGCGATGGCTGACGTGGCCCCTGTTGCTGCTTGCAGCTGTACTTCTATTTAAAGTTTGTTTCAAATCAAGTGAAAACGGAGCCCAGAAGCATCGTTCCTGCTCAGCAGCTTTTCCCTTGAATGATGTCACAGTCCCCTGATTTACTGTCAGAGCCGATGCTAAAGGGCCCATATCAAACACGTCTTTCCCAATTCAAATCACTTCACCGTGGTCCTTAAAATAAGTCTTCTTGAAGTTTTATATGGCTTATCTTTATGTGTTGTGCAGTTTTTAGTGTTGAACACATTTTGCAGTTGTTATTTAGGGATATATATATTTCACAAAGGGTTATATCGTTTTATTAGTAGTAATCACCATGTGCAGGTTTATATAGTCATACACTTATTTAGCTAAGGTTATGTATTTGTATTTATAATTTGCACAGGTTCATATTGTGTGTGGTGCCCGCACTGGAAGAGAGAAAGAGCAGTGCCTGGTAGAATGAACGGACACAGCTGGGCGTGATTTATCCCAATGATGCCCCACCAGGCGGATAAAGGGGAGGGGGGGGCAGGACATCAGTGGGGAGAGAACGTGAAGAAGGAGGACATGGAGGACGAGAGGTGGGTGGAAGAAGGAAGAGTGGGTGTGGATGAGGGGGATGAGAGTAGGGAAGAGGACAGAGTCGCTGTTGGGGAGTGGATAGAGGAGTGAGAAGGAAGAAAGCAAAAGCAGGCATGCCCAAAAGGACCGCGCAGGGCTGGTGTGCTGTGTGTCTCACCACTCGGCGGTATGAGGACTGTGCCGATGAGCCAAACCCTGGACAATTCATCTATCGTCCAGAGACTGAGTATTTCCCTGCAATAACCCTTTCATCCCACCATCTTCATTAAACCCGTTTCCCCTGCATAACTGATGTGGAAATTCACTGTTTTCCAGAGTTTGGTCAGTGGCGGCTCCCGGGACACCGGGGGTTGCTTGGTGTTTCAATCATAAAGCCATTCCACTCAAAAAGCGCCGGTACAGCCCCTTTAACACGCCTTCTTCAACCGTCGAGGGTTGTTGGCTCTATGAGCCGATCGGTGATGAAGTGTCTGCTGCAGACTTAAGTGTGAGAGGAGATGGTGAAGTCGTCCCAGCTTATATTTACCAGCCATCGTCTTTGTCATGCCTCATTGTTAAACGTGTCTGACGCCGAACAAAGAGCAATGCTCTGAGTATTTCTTCTGCTGTCTTTTAATCTTTTCCATCCAAGCATGATGCCAGACGTCTCTGCTACTTCCTTCACTCTCGCCCTAGAAAACAAAGACGGAACCACACTCCCCGCAAACATTTGAAACGGAAGTACGTCACAAAGTCTTATGCATTGACCGAATGACTTTCCCGTTTGAGTGGGCGGGGTTGCAATGCAAAAGAAGCTCTGGTCTGATTGGCCGCCTCATCAGGTGGGTGTGGGCCAGGTTGATCAGTTTGGAAAGTGCAGCACAGGCAGGGGTTTGAACTGGAAACCTTTGGAACTATAAGAACGTAACAATACAACGGCACTACAAGGAAAGGCACTTAGTAGTTGAGTTTAAAACAGTGGTGGTCAGCTGATATGCAACTTGGCCCTTTTGTTACATTACAAATGGGACAAAGTCAAAAAGGCTAATTGCAAAAGAAAAAAAGACAAATGTAGGTGAGAGCTTTACCGTCTGAAGTAGTAGAAGCGACAGAAGACAGGGGAATGGGCCGGCTCCTCGCCCTTCTTACAGCGAACCATCCTGCATTCCCTGCATTTCTGCAGGTTGGGTCCGAGCTCCGAACACGAGTCGTCCTGCAGAAAGGACTCCCCCGTCTGCTTCAGCTTCTTCACCTTCCTCCAGTCCTTCAGCACTGAGCGGGGGATACCATCTGAGAAGAGTGTTAAGGGTTAATACACCATATGATTAAGTCATCCTAACAAAAACAACAGTGTATCATGAGTGCTTTCTCGCAGGATAGTACTGGTTTAGCAATCCTGGCTCCTTTCATATCCATGCCCAAATATGACCTCCAGTTCCTGAAGGGGTTTAAATATAAATAAAACATGTGTCTACTCGTCCTATGGACTGAACCTGCACAAAATACTGTGCTTGTTTTGGGTGAGCAGTTTTATTTAGTTGGACATCTATTTTACCTGGATATTACAAATAAGAATCTTGAATCTTAATTTACGATATTTTATAGTTTTGAGATAAAGGACTCAAAACAATAAAAGAATCGAACGACTCAGTCATTCGATTCTATTTGTGTACGGTATCAGTCTTTCGACCGACTCTTTATTATTGTTCGATCCTTTCTAGTAAATAAGCTGCGTTTCCTCCTCCAGCCTTCGTGTGGGGAACGCGTGTAGTCTCATAGTCGGGTCCTAAATGGAACATTTCATAAAAGATGGAGCGGTTCGATTCTCAAACATAAACTAACATGTTTTCTCATTCAGTTTACATTGTTTCCCACATCTGTTAATATTAGTGACAGGCATTTGAGAAAGAACGATTGAACCGATTCAATTCAATTCCGGTATGAATCGACGTCGAAGGAACTGTGCTGCATGGTGCCGCTTACCGTGCTATAACTTGTCTAGATGGTAATACGACTCATGGTGCTGTGGGACCGCCTACAATGTACTTATTGTAAGTCACTTTGGACAAAAGCGTCTGCTAAATGTAATTTATGAATGCATATTCTTACTACAGGATTAATATCTTTATTTGCATGTATGTTTGAATTTGCCTGCAGGTGAATTAACAACAAGTACAACTCTACAGCCTGCAGACACCCTGGTGTCACTGCACTTTGAAAGCAAGGGGGATGAAAACAGTGCTATGCTGCCATTTCTGGACCACATCAGTCCAATTCAACATATTTGCCAAACCGTCATCAAAAAAGCTAAAGTTGTTTTGTTATATATTGTTATATTCTTATAGGCTCCGACATGTAGTCTTTACACAGCTCCGGTGAACTTTGTGACCGAGCCACACAGTTCTAAATCAGAGCTTCCTAACGTCGTGTGTGCTTGTGCCGTACATGTTGTGGCTTTGCTCACACATACAGTCGATATGGAACTTTACCAGAACTATTCACACATGACCCCTGAGCCATTAGAAAAAACAGGCTACATTATGTGAAAGGAGCTTCAGACTTACTACTGCTGGCCAGTTTGAGTTTGGTCTTCTCCCGGGCTGATCTGAAGATGCCGTTGGGCTTCGCTTCCTCTTCCTCCTTCTCATTGTCTCCTTTCTTCTTGGCCATGTCATTCTGTTTCTTCTTGTAGGTTGGTTTGGGCTGACGCTTGGCTCGTCCCTCCATCTTGCTCTCACTGATGTCCGAGTCATCCCCCCCGCTCTCTGAACCTGATTCGTAAGTCCGTTTGCTCCCTCGCCTTAATGGGGCAGCTTTCCTCTCCCCTCCACCAGCTGCTCCTGCTGTTCCTCCCATCTTCTCCTCTGGCTGCCTCTCTCTCTCACCTCCTTTGTTTCCACTCTCCTTGCTCATCTCCACTTCACTGGTGGTGGAGGCGATAAGATTGACTGAACATGGTTTAATCATGTCAGACATGGCCGTGGTATTATTTCCTGTATTAGCGGTGCTAGTGGCAGTAACAGGTAACTTCTCTGGTTTAGTACCAGTAGTACTAGTACTAGTAATTGTGTTCCTATCCTCTTCCGAGTGCCTCGTCAACCAGGCTTTCTTCAGCTTGTGGTAATTACTGGGTTGCCCGCTGCCCGTCGATGCTGATCCAGAAGATTGACCGTTGGGCAAAGGACTGGACTTGCCTGGTGTGGTGCTAACACTTACCGAGCTGCTGCTAGTGCTGTCAACCGAGGATGAGGACGCTCGGCTGGAGGAGGCTGGAGGGGGGGAGCTGTGAAGGGAGGCTTTGTCAGCTGAATCAGAGATTAGACAGCAGTCTCCAGCAGTGATGGAGATGCTGACTTTGGATCGGGCAGCAGCCAAGGCAGCTTTGTGCTTCTTAAGGTGAACAAAGGAAGAGGAATACGTTTGACTGGATCCAGAGATGGAGCTGGATGTTGGGGTGATGCTTGGGCTGGGGTGGGGTGTCCCTGCTGGACTAGGGGGAGGCAAAGAACCCCCTGGAGGTGTGGTACATGACCCTAACCCCTCCTGGAACTCTCCTGGACCTGAGTGGCTAAGCCCCCATAATCCTACATTGGTTTTATGGGCTGCAATCTCACCTGGAGTTGAAACCATGTCAGTGGTGGCTATCCCACATTTACTCAGTACACCAAAACCTGACAAGGCTGAAATCTCAGTCCTGCACACTGAGTTAGTGTTATTGGCTCCCATAGTTCCCTGCATGCCACGCAGAAAAGTCTTTTTATACTGGACACAAATGTCATCCAGGTTGGTGTTGTGTCGGATAACCCTACCAAACCCAGGGCTGCATCCAGGCTCCTTAACGCTCTCCCCCAGTCTTGGGCTTTCTCCCCGGGGCTTGGAGGGGTACAGCCTCTCTTGGAGGAGCTCGTTATGGATCACAGCACCAGGTTTGTTATCATCAACAGGCAACCCACTGTCATATTTGATGCAAGTTGATGGACGCACAATGACAGAGGCCATGGCTGCGTGAGGTTTGCCCCGCACCCCCCCTCCTCCTTTCTCTCCAGAGAACCATCCTCTTTCTCCTACTCTTTCCTGAATCATATTTCCACCCCTCCACCCTTCTGCTGCTGTCATCATCTCACCACTGGCACCTGAGGCCACATAGGCAGCAGTGGCAGTGCTTCCATGACCTTTGATCTCCCTGAGCTCTGGTAGCAGCGTGGGGGGCTTCTGTTGCTCCGCTGATGTTTTACCACCGGCTGCCGCTAAGCTCACTGGCTGGATGGGTGTGAGGGTCGGTGGGGACAAGCGACTACCATAGCCTGCTCTCTCCCTTTCTCTCTCTCTTTCCTTCTCTCGTTCAGCAGCCTCTTGGCGCTCCAGCGCGTGCTGCGTGGGCGGGTGAAAGACAGGTGCTCTGTGAAGAGATGGCATTCCCCTAAGCTGCTGTTGCTGCTGCTGTTGCTGGTGATGATGGTGGTTAGGGGATGAAGAGGAGACAGATGTAGAAAAGGAAGGAGAAGTGGCAGGGCTGCGTCGCTCTAACCTCTCTATCCCTGAGTGATACTGATGTTGCTGCTGGACTAGTGCCACCTGCTGACTGAGGTGCTCATTGATTTTCCCAGCTAAACCCTCCCCTCCTTCCGGCTGGTGCTTAATGAGCGGAGGTGGCTTGGACAGGGAGGCTTTGGAGCTATGGCTGCCCAAAGACAGAGCTCCTTGGGTGGGCATGGCAGCCACAGCGCTGGCCGAAACTCCCGCAGCTCCGACAGACACTTTCTCATAATAAGAGTTGAGTTCCTTGGAGGGGAAAAGTCTGGGAGGCTCATTCACTACGCTATTGGACAGCGTGGTGAAGTAGTTGCTCTTTTCTGACTGTATGATGTGGGGGTGGGTTTGGCCTGCCTTGGGACTGGGGACGGCGAGGGCAGGAATCCGGGCAGGGAAGGTGGGCTCTCGGTCTCTTTCCCTGTCTATCCCATGGTCGCTGGTCCGCTGGATCTTAGCAGTGAATGGAGCGACCTCTATGCTCTCTTGGAGGATCCGTCGGTTCTCCTCTTTGTATTTCATGGCTCGGTCTGCTGCCTGCACTGCATCCTGTAACAGAAAACACAAACACTGTAGCAGTAGTTTTCCTCTTCAGGAACAGCATCTCAGAGGAATTTGTCATGGTCCAAACTAGTGATGCACGATACACCGGTACTTCAAAAGTACCGCGGTACCAGCGTTTTGAAAAAGGTACTATACTAAGATCATGTAATATTCGGTACTTTTTTACTGTGGCGCCTCTGCTTGGTTTGACTCATAGGCGCGCGTGACAGCCACTCCTCTCGGCTCAAGAGGGGAGCGGGAGCATGTGTTGTGCACTGCAGCTACCCTCTGTGTGTGTGTGTGTGTATGCTTGAGAGAGAGGGGGCGAGAGAAGAAGTGAGTGGGTCGACCGCGGAGAATAATCCGTTTAATATATAAATTAATATGTTGCAGCTGCTCCAGTATAAACTTACTAACAGAGAAGCCTGAAGTGAGATATGGAGATATTTTGGTTTCAAAGAGGAGGTAAAAGCTGAGCCCTAAGCACAGCGCCGTGTGAGAGCTGTTTAACGTGTCTCGTTAAGAGAGGCGACACGCAGACGTATCAGACAAACATCCAGACCTTTATAAGTAATTAAAACAGCGACAGGTGATAGTTAACTCCCCTGATATGTTCATAAATACAACTTGATCGAAAAGTATCTGCAGGCTGCAGTACAGCGTCTCTCCACACACACACACACACACACACACACACACACACACAGGCTGACGAGGGGGAGGAGGCAGGAGGGGATAATTCGTTTGACACATCCCAGATTAAAACGATTTGTTTATAAAATACAGTTATAAACGCAGTGAGTTTGGATCAAACAGTCATGTGGTCTCCACAGTGCAGCTCTGAGCTGCTGCTCTGATCACCTGATGACGTGACGTCAGGATCATTAGAGATATATTTATATACTATTACCATTTGTGTCAACTCAGTATAGTGTCAGAGCGACACAGATAAACCTCTGTATAGAAACACTGCAGTAATGAACATATTCATAGTTAGTGCTGAATGAGTTTTAAATGGCGTTGTATGCAAATGACGGTCAGGGAGATTATTAGTGTGCTTGCTTTAGCAAGCTACACTATTGATGTTGTGCATACTTCGTTATTATTCCGTACAAACTTTAGCACTTAATACAGCCTTAACCATAACAGCAATTTAAACAATTTAAGCGTTAAAAACTT
>CABFOT010000666.1:0-10148 GCA_900660305.1 Cetomimus sp. NI1144 | reverse complement strand
ACTGGGGGGGTTGCGAATGAACTTTGACATTCATTCTGTTATGCACTAATAAGAAATTAAATATTGTTAAACTGTCATTCTGGACTTCCCTTCTGCTTTCTGGTCTACCACCACCAGCTAAAGGCTGCTACACACTGCTGGATAATTAGCCCGATTCATGGTCCGATTTGCCCTCGGGGTAGATCGGGTGGGCGTTCCTGATTTGGGTCCGACAAGCGATCATATCGGCCGTGATTTATCCTGCAGTGTGGGGCGATCACGACAAGACTGGAGTACCTCCGATCTGTCTCAGGCTGCCCCGCCGACGGATCTTAAATAACTGACATGTTGAATATTTACGACGAGAACAGAGGAAACCAAATGAGAGCGCGCTGAGTCAGCATGTTTTGGCAAACATCTGATACACGATCAGACGTCATGTCTGAGCTGTTCCTCCATTGAGTATGGCACCAGCAACACTACAGTGACATTTTGGTGAAGTTTAGCTGCAGCTCTATTTTCTCTACATCACATCAGCAGCGGAGTATGGAGTATGGATATCAACCCATGCTGTTTCCTGAGCAGGAGGAGGAGATTGCGGTGTCGTCTGTGCAGGCATACATCCGGCGATGCCAGAGGACATGGCGGCAGGTCATGTGAGGCTCCTGAATACGTGCCCGGAGATCGAATTTGGCTCTCTGCCAAGGATCTACCTCTTAAGGGGGAGGAAACGAGGCTGCCGGCCAGGTTTGTGGGACCATTTACAATTGACAGATTGATAACTCCTGTGGCAGTGTGATTATGTCTTGCCAGGTCTTGGAGAATCCACCCAGTGTTTCATGTGTCACGGGTGAAGCCATATATTACCAGTCCCTTGAGTGAACCGGTGAAGCCTCCACTGGTGCCCAGAATTATGGAGGGGGATCCGGCTTTCACGATGATGAGGTTGCTGGACTCCCGGCGCAGAGGTCGGGGAGTTCAGTATCTAGTGGAGGGAGGGGTGTGGTCCGGAGGAACGGACATGAATTAAAAGAGGCTGGATTTTGGATGCCGAGATGGTGAGGGATTACCACGTTCACCATCCGAACAAGCCTGGAGGGTCGCCAAGAGGCTCCCGTGGAGGGGGAGGTACTGTCATGGCTGGGCGCACGGGTCAGGGAGGGGCCGTGCGTCAGAGGAGGAGCGGGCGGGGCAGCTCACCGGTGCCCGTGCGCAGGGCGGAGGAAGCCCTGTGCAACCCGCGTGCTGACAGAGAGGAACGGCCACACGTAAAGGCAATTAGCGGGTTGTCGCCGAGGACTACGGCGTTGAGTCATTACAACTATTACGGTTGGTGTACCACATGTATCGCTGCGATGTGAGCTTAGGAGATCTAAGATAAACTCTTACTTCATGTTGAGTAAGAGTGCATTATGTTTGCCGTGTCTGCAGTGCTCGTCCTGAGGCCGCGCCAAGGTCCGCACCCGGACTCAGGGATGAGATGGCGGACAGCCGCCCACCAGCACAGCCCCCGCTACCCCGGCGCTTCAGGAGCAGATGAGAGCTTTATGGATGAAGCGTTGGTTGAGAGGTCTCAGGATGGAGCAGCTTGAGAAGGTGATTGAGACACTCACGTTGGATGGACGCATGTTGGCTCGTGTTACGCACAGAACAGAGAGGGTACGATTATACATTTCTGGTAATCGCCAGGAACAAATTCAGTTTTTGGTATGCGCCACACCTCAGGTGCAGTTTGTGTTGGGGTATCCCTGGTTGAGGAAACATAACCCCCAGTTAGATTGGAGCACGGCACGCATCACTGGTTGGTCCATGTATTGCCTTCAGAAGTGTTTAGGGTCAGCTCAGCCAACGGCCATAAGCACACCAGTAAAGGAGAGACCTGTGCTTCAGAGCAAGGGGATACCGGTGGAGTATCAGGACTTATTGGAGGTGTTTGATAAGGAGAGAGCAGTAAGTCTGCCTCCGCACCGTCCATATGATTGCGCCATCAAGCAAAGGGCAAATGTTACACGTTTCCGAGGAGCCGCCTGTATCGCATGTCAAGGCCTGAGCGGGAAGCCATGGAGCGGTTCATTAAGGCTGCATTAGTCACAGGGATAATAAGACCGTCTGCATCGCCGCTGGGAGCGGGGCTTTTCTTTGTGGGAAAGAAGGATGGCACGCTTGAATTGATTGTTGAAGAATCTATTATTTGTAAAGGCAGAGAAGTGCAAGTTTTTATCTCAGCAGTATGCTCCAGAGAGTAATGACAAGCGGACAGCTGTTTGGTCGATGCAGTTAACTGGGCGATAGAGCAGGAAGTGCGGGCGGCACAGCGAGAGAGGGAGTTCGGAGGAGGGGCCACTGGGACGGTTGGTTGTTCCCAATCGGATGAGGACCAAGATTTTGGAGGAGTCACGCCTCCAAATTAACATGTCACTCGGGGGTTCACGGACGATTACTTTTTCTCAAGAGAAGGTTCTGGTGGTCGACGCTAGAGAGGGATGTCCGAGAGTACGTGGCGACATGCACGGTTTATGCACGGGGTAAGACCTCAAACCGGCCCAGCATGGGCCCGTTACGTCCTTTACCCATAGCACAGTAGCCGTGGTCACATATTTCTCTTTATTTCATTACTGGATTACCCGAGTCAGAAGGGAAGACTACTATTTTGACTATTGTGGACCACAATAGTCTCTTTGCCCAGGGAGGGGCCGTGCATCAGAGGAGAAGCGGGCCACATGTGAAGGCAATTAGCGAGTCGTCGCCGAGGACTACACTTTAAAAGTGCTTCTAATTACCAGTCAAGTAATGAAATGGGGAAAGCTTGGAACTGGTTTCTATCCTTCCCCACTGGTTCACAGGACAAGACAACATGTAGGTAAAGTGAAACAGCAGAAATGTGTTTTCCTGAATGCTCTTCCCTCCCAGTCATCTTTCAACAATGTCATTTTCAAATCCAATAAATCAGATGACAAGAAACACATAGTTCAGTCTATTTATGCAAGGTCTCAGTAACGTCAAGCATACAAAGAACAATTTAAATGGGAATGAATGTTAAACCCATTTTTGCAACAACCAAGGATTTATTATTGTGAATCAAAAATCAACAAGAACATGAACTTTTTGTTTTGCATTTGGAATAATAGACAAATAAGGGAACATGTAACTTTACAGTGATAGAAAAAAAAATTAATTGGCAACCTGAGGGGAGAGAGTAATCATTTGATTAAAAAAAAAAAACAGGCTGACCATTGCATTTGGGGTCAGCTCAATATTCAGAGAGAGCGCGAGAGAGAGAGCGAGAGAGCTGACCCTTTACCAGTTGAAAAATGGCTTTAAGAAAAAAAAAATTCCTCTGAGCTGGTGGATCAATGCAGACGCTCCCAGTTCAGCCAGTTTAGACTTGAGGACCTCCGAATTTGGCGCTCATCTTGGTAATGAGAGCCATGACCTTGGGGTTGCCCTGGTACTTGGATATGTTGGCTGGGTTCTGCGCCACATCCTGGAAGGCAGCCATCACTTCCGGGTCCTAGAGTTCAAGGCACAAGGTAAACGGGGATCAGATGTGGTAACAAGAACAATCATCTTTATTGGTAGCGCAAGTTTTCAGAATCGGCTTACAAAATGCTTCCCAAAATAAATGTATGATTAAAATCCAATACAAATACAAGATAACCCTGACTTAAACAAAATAAAAAGGATTAAAGGGAACTACAAGAGAAATGTTAAGGAATACAATAAGTAACTAGTATATCTACAAGTAGAGCGCAGACCTCCGCCAAGGAAGCCAGCCAACTTACACAGCTTCACGTAGAAACTTTGCACATTTGATTCATACCATGCAGTCCAATGTGACTTGCTGCCTCCCGACCATGGATGTATTGCTCCCAACCTTCTTGAACAAACTTTTAAACTAGCCGTTACAGATCTAAAACGAACAGGGAAGCCATCCAGTGTAGTTTGACTGTATTAAATGTGTTTTTATCAGTACTTTGCAAGTATACTGCTGTATGAGAGTAAAATACAGGAAATTACTGCAGGATATGATCTCTTTATTTATGCCTTGTGAGCCTTGTGATTATTATTATTTTTTAACTAACCATTGTACCTCCTCTAAAATGAATCAAGATTCAGCAACTGCATGACTTATTTCTCGCTCCAAATGTTTTCAGAAACAGATTTTGGCTGTTTATGTGCAATAAGGTGTTCCTGTGCTCCGGGAAGAAGTCGGCGTTTTCCCGGCCTCCACACAGACCTGCTGTTGTAGCCTGGAGGAAAGCAACTGAAACCAATACGTGGTGTGTTCGACCAATCAGGTGCAACCAGGAAGTGTTTGCCCGTTAATAGTATAGACATATTTTGTAGTCTGTAGAGGAGAGCCCACATCCAATAAAAACCAGATCCACCCTCAAATACTCTTTCACTGTTGGATCACTGTTGTGAGGGTAGGAATTGTTTTTTCCCCTCAACCTGCCCGTTCTACTTCTACGTCAGTTAGTGATTTACTACATTTCCCAGTGGTGTGTATTTAGACCTGCATCTCCGTTGAGACAAGTCAGCCAACTTGTCATCGTCCAGGTCGATCAAACCAGGCTGTCTGGGGCAACTGGTGCCGACATGCGGACAGTCTGTGTCTCCATAATCACTTTCATCCCACTGCTTCATTGCTGCAGCGTGCACAACGCACCAAGACCTCCAGTGTGTTCTGGCGTTTTACAAACCTCTTCACCTGGAGTCTGACTCTCACTCACTCTCCCTGGCCTGAATATCATGATGACGCCTCCATGAAAGTACTAATAAAGCCCAACGTTTTTCCATACCGCAACTGTAGAACGTTTGGAGCTAACACCAAAGCTAAAATAAACAAGCTACTTAGCTGTGGCCTCACCTCCGCTAGAACCTTTTCAGAATAAAAGTCAATGAGCAGACTGCACACAATATATGTGGGTTGAGACGCTACTAACGCCTTTATTTTGAAGGGCATTCCGCCTGACTCCATAATAATACTAAGTGCATGTTGGCTCGGCTCGCGCTATGCTATTTGCTCCAACACGAACTGTGTTACAATATATAGCGCTGTTTACCTGTGAGTGCGGTGAATGAGCTGAGACCGATACAAAACAAAACAAAAATAAAAATAAATAAATAAAATGAGACCGATTCCGCGAGACCGATTCCAAATACCGCATTTGTACCCTAATATTGAGGCTGCTGAGAGTGAAGAAACTGATGTCTCTTCCTCTTCTATGAGGGATTTCTCCCAGTGCGATTGTTGAACATTGGTGCAAAATGGTAAGTCTAGAAAGTAACTCATTGATTCTGAGGGACCGACACCACTCAGCCACCACGAAGAGGAAAGAGGAGTAATGTTGAGCAGTAACTCACCTTCATGGAGTTGAGCACTTCAGGGTCATTAAACAATGCCCCGAGTCCAGGCATGCTGAAAGGAGATGGTCCTTCACCTATGGGACAAGAATACATATTTACTTGTGTATGAATGAATGCGGGCATGCATGTGGCCACCAAAACAAGTAACTATGATGTTTATACTTGTACATATATTCAACGCACGGTACCCTAGAGCTGATTAGATTGTGAGGTCAAGGTTATGGGTGACAAAAACACATTAGTCTATAACTGCATGATTGGTGTATCTTTTTATGTATTTTTTTTTTCTTCATAAACACATTTCAGTGAACAGTTTTGGTAGAATTAGAGAAAGTTTCCACACAAGCAACGGCTCTCCCAGCTTGAAAACTCAAGACAGCAACGAAGGACAGCTGCCATGTGTGGCGTTCTACAGTGCAGACGTGATTGTAAGTTTAGGTTGTAAGAGAGCCCTGTCAGGGTTCACCGTTGAGGTTTTTTTCCTACTTGCCCAGCAGGTCAAGAACATATCCAATCTACTTGCTGCCCCTAAATGTTGAAATGTTGTCAGGCAGCACGGTGGGGCAGTGGTTAGTGCTGTTGCCTCACAGCTAGAAGGTCATGGGTTAGAATCTGCCATGGTCCTTTCTGTGTGGAGTTTGTATGTTCTCCCTGTGTTTGCGTGGATTTCCTCCGGGTGCTCTGGTTTCCTCCCACAGTCGAAAAACATGCGTTTGTGTAGTTAGTACAGTATATGACAATAATTGTGTGTATATGATGATGTAATATGTATATGATTGTATGCAAGTCGCTTTGGATAAAAGCATCTGCTAAATGCCGTAATGTAATGTAATGATGTGTGTGATAGGGTGCAAAAGGTAACAAGCAAACAAGCGGATGGCATAGCTCGGGAGGTAGAGAGTGGTCATCTTGTAAAACAGATGGTTCCCGGGTTCGATCACCAGCTCCTTCAGAGAGATTGTGTCCAAGTGTCCTTGAGCAACCCCTAACCCCCAACCGCTCCTGATGTGCAGGTGGCACCTTACATGGCAACTCCTCCATCAGTGTGTGAATGGGTGACTGTGACACATGTAGTGTAAAGCGCTTTGAGTGGTCCGAGTGACTAGAAAAGCGTTATAGAAAAGCAGCCCATTTACAATTTGCCCAGCCCATGGGGTACCATTCCTGGCTAAACAAAAACGTTAGAACATATTTACTGAACTTTTGAAGTATACAGTACTTAGAGGGCTGTATCTTACCATATATTAGAAGTGGTGATGTTTGAGGACTCTATTTTTTGTATATATATTTTTTTAAACCTCATTAAAGTTTGGTAATTTTCATGGTCACTGACAAAGAAAATATTAATTTAGGCCTGGTTTTATGTGTTAAAATGTCCTTAGATCCAAATTACCACCCCCCTTCATAAACCCTTCAGCGCCAGCTGCTTGTAACGCGGCACACGCATGAGAACCCCGGGCCATAGGAATGCATTGGATGCAAATGAGTGCTGGGGTCACAAATGTTCTACATTGGTGGTTTTCACAGCATCAGTGTTTCCCCTAGATTTGTTTTCAGGCCGGGTGGTAGGTCCCTCGAAACTACCAGAGTTGTTACACGTTGGAATACCCACACCAACCTGGACCCAGCCTTTGCTATGCGTCACAGCAACGGCCCAAAGCCGAAGAGACGAGTTCTGGAAAGGTTCCCCCGCTCACACCATCGACCGTCCATCATAAAAGTCCCATCTCTGGTGCAGCCGGTAACAGGCAAACCCGTCAGGAGATGGAACTTTCAAATGGCAAACTGGCAGTCATTCACTGAAGAGACGGAAAGAAGATCAGTCTGCCACCCAGACCCAGATGCTGCCCATGTGGACACTGGGTACGCAGCCTACTGCAAAGTACTCCTTGGGGCAGCAAGGAAAACCATTCCCCGTGGCTATAACGCAAACTACATCCCAGGCTGGGATGAAGTGCAGCCACCTCCTGCATGTCCACCCGCAGGCGAGCTCCAGGGAAGAAGTGGATGAGGCTGCAACGGCACTCCTGCAGAAACTGGACGCCACCTGAAGGTCAAGGTGGACCGAAGTTGTGGAGTCAATCGACTTCACCCACTCTAGCCGCAAGGCGTGGCGGACAATCAACCAGCTGACAGGCAGAACAACATCGCCCCCAAGTGCCCAGTAACAGCAAATGCCATCGCTCCTTAAGAACGGCTGCTTCCGGGGTGCAGATAAGAACTTTTCACGCTCAACATCACACAAGGTATGTTCCCTGTGCAGGGCAGCCAGTGCCGATGCTAACCTGTCCGGAGATTTTACAGCAACTGAGCTCCAGGCGGCCATAAGCAAACTCAAACAAGGGAAGGCACCAGGCCATGACTACATCCACCCTGAATTTATGACCCACCAGAGTGCAAAAACATCCGCATGGCTCTGCTCGTTCTATTCAGCATGCTTCCGGAGGTCCAAGCTGCCGAAGACCTGGTGCCGTGCTGCTGTCATAGGCCTTCCAAAGCCAAACAAACCTGCTGAAGACGCCAAGTCCTACAGACCCATCTCACGGCTCTGCGTCCCATTCAAGATCTTGGAGAGGATGATCCATAGCCGTATCGAGCCAGTGGTGGACTCACAACTCCCACGGGAACAGGCTGGTTTCCATCGTGGCCGGTCAACGGTCGACCAGGTGACACTGCTCACTCAAGATATTGAGGACAGCTTCCAGCTAAAAGAGAAGGCTGGAGTAGTGTTGCTGGATCAAACAGCTGCCTACGACACCGTCTGGCACCGTGGACTCCACCTAAAGCTGCTAAAGAACATCCCATACCGGCATATGGTGAAATTCATCATGCAGATGCTGACGAACCGCAGCTTCACCTTACATACCAGTGATGGACAATGCAGCAGGCTCAGGAGGCTGAGGAATGGTGTTCCGCAGGGGTCAGTCCTCGCACCGATGTTCAACATATACATCCACGATCCACCGGAGACAACATCCCAGAAATATGGCTACGCTGATGACCTGGCCATAACGATGCGACAACCAACATGGGAGGCAATGGAAGATGGCCTAAACCAGGACATGGGTATCCTGGCAGCCTACCTGCACTTACAGCTTAACATTGGCAAGACAGTGTCAGCAGATTACCACCTCAACAACAGCAAAGCAAAAAGGGAACTGGATGTATTAGTCGAAAACAAGCGCCTGGAGTTATAGTAAGCCCCGCTGTACCTTGGTGTATGTCTGGATAGATCAATCTCCTTCATACAACACCTTGAAGAAGTGACGGCCAAAGTGTCATCAAGGGTCTCACTATTCCAACGTCTCGCCGGTACTAGCTGTGTTGCATCCGCCATGGTACTTCAAATCTCCACGCAGGCCCTGGTCTTCTCTGCAGCTGAATACTGTGCCGCAGACTGGCGCAGAAGCCCACATTCCAGGAAGGTCGATGTTGCCATAAACAATGCTCTTCGGACCATAACTGGCTGCCTGAAGCCCACCCCCTTGTTCCACCTGACAGTATTACTATTCAATGTGGGACCTGAGACGAGAGCTTGGCTGCATGCTACTAAGCTGGACATATGATGATGATGATGACACACGAAAGAAGAATACTTATCTTTGGGGACTCTACTGATGTGTCATCAGAGCTCAGATGAGAGCAAAAGTGTAACTACCTTGCTAATACCCCAGCAGTTACAATGTTAAACGATCATTCTGATCACAGGACAAATAATCAAAATATCCATAATTACACCAAAAACAGGATTTTTATATTTGTAACTCATCTTTTTGGCTTTAGAAAATATGTGAAATGTTCCAAAGAATTACAGAGGTATTGTTAACCTAAGCTAACCTTATAAAAGTGAAGTATAATGGGTTAGGGATTTGTCGGGTTAAGTATTAGGGCATATTTACCGAGTCCTCATCCACAGGGCTTTCCTTCCTTTCCTCTGGACTTGAAACCGATTCCTACATACAGAAAAGTGTGGATTAACATTCAGAGGCTTTCAGGAAGAGACACCTGTTCACAATTTAAAGGAAAGTATGTTCTTTGGGGAAAATGCATTTGGTCACACACACAAAATGTATTTAAATATTGTCTGATAGGCAATAAACAAAGTATTTACATTCTAAAGTAAAACCCTAAAAATAGAAAGGACAGTAGCATTACAATGCAGCTGAAAAAAGTCCTTGCTGCCATGTCAGATACTGCAATGAACTAGACAAGCTCCTCCTTCAACTGATAGCAAGCATACCCCTAGCTAATTAAACAGCATGTCAGCCCAACAGCAAATATGCAGCTTAACTACACATTTTACAGTCAAAGTGGCACATTTTGTGTTTATGCCAAATTATTTAACCAATTCCCAGTGCAATTGTCTTTCAAAGCAACAACTATTCTTTATATATGCTTTAACTCCCAACTCATCCAAAACGTCTGCTTGGTCACCTGCCCCTTGTGTCACTTTCCAACACCATAAACACCCTTTAGCATAACATTTAGATGAGTGCGGTACGGCAATCAGAGGTTTATAAAGTACTCAAAATCCGTACTTGAGTAAAAGTACAATTACCTTACAGGAAAATTACTCAAGTAAAAGTCACCTAGTAAAATATTGGCTTTACTTCTGGCTCCTCCAGATGTGACTAGTATCACTGATAGAATCACCTTTTAGATGGTATTGGTATAAATATCTATCCATATTTTTGGGGCTGTACTTCTAAAAACCTTATGGCCACCACATTTTGTGTTTTAGACATAAATATACAAACATTGTGTTACACCCATACTGACTTGAAAATTAATTATTTTAC
>CABFOT010000468.1:1036-12092 GCA_900660305.1 Cetomimus sp. NI1144 | reverse complement strand
CCACAGCTCCTTCAAACAATGGGCCAAGAAAAGCCTTCATATCTAATCACTGATATCCAAACGGCATTTTCTACTGCATCAGGATCCTTGGCTTGTTTGTGTGACCTTGATGATATGTTCCCCACGGCACATCCTCAGAGGAACTACGTGTAGCAGGGCCCGATTTACAATACAGAGAGAGAGAGAGCCTCTATGTGTGAAGATTACTCTGCAAGCACACAACTATAAGAAAAACCCAGCTGTGGTTGATGTATATGTTCTGCTGGGATGTAATCTAAACATTTGTGCAAAAATCTGACAAAGTCCAGGCACAAGGCTCCAGTCATGCCCTTGTTATAAGGTGAGCCTGAGTAGAGCTCTCAAGTATCTGAGCTAAAAGGACGTCCCCTTGCTGACGGCTGCTCTGCGAGAACGTGAGAGTAGCAATAACAAATGTGCAAAGTGCCAGTCCCATGAGATTCCACTAAAATGTTTTACGTGTTCTCATTAGACATTTTGTATGTCCTGCCTGCGATGATGGCACCCATTGCGTGCTCCAATTCAACCTGGCTCCAGTCTGTCCATTGAGACGAGGCTGCATCGTGTTGATGGAACGCTGAGTGTGAATGTGCAATCCTCCTCTGTATCATAATGTTTTCTGTGATAGTGGTTGCAATCAAGGCTGACGGTTCTTTCCTATCTGAAACAATGCAGTGGAAAGAGCGTGTCAGAGCAGGAAGGCGAGCCATCTGCACCGGCTAAGCCTTCTGTCAACTTAGAGGAGATCAGGGCTGAGATCAGAGCAGAGATCAAGGCGAAGATCGAGGCGGAGGCTTACAATAAAGGGTGAGGCCTTCTCACTTTTTATTTGCTTACACCTTTACCTACACAAACACACACACACGCACACATGCACAGGCGCACACACACACACACACAATGTCTCTGGTGACACAATCACTCATCATAAGTGAGGCTGCAGAGGTACCATTTAATGTTCATTAAGTTAATGTAATCTATCAATCATTTAGTGTTTTGTACAGATAAATTCAATCATATTATAGTATCAAGTATACATTTTGAGATATTTACACATAATATATAGTAAATATATTATACATTAACATTGATGATGAGGTATTGTACATTATTTGTCACCGTCACATTATTGAAAGTCCATATTGTCATGCATTTTGTAATGTGCTCTTATTTTGCCGGATACATGGTACAATGTGAATAACCCAACTCCAGCTACCAGGAGGGAATAAAGCAATGCAAAGAAGTGAAGGATGAAGAGAAAGTTGAGGAGAAATTGTTGAAATCGGAAAACAAGGATGAAGAGAGTGGAAAAAAGATGACGACCAACAGGTAATTTACATTCCTTGTATTCTCCTGCCTTACAACAAATAAAACATAATAACAATACAGGCATCCCTCTGAACACACATACACAAGTGTCCCTACTACTGTTCAGCTTTCATCTGCAACACAATAAATACTTTTAAAATTGTTTTTGAGGGATGATTTGTCGCTTGACTGACGAATACTCAGGAGTAGATTATTCCAAATTGTAAGGCCCCTGCAAATTACTGTTTCTTTGAAGGCGTTCATTTTTGGACTAGCTTGCAGAATATTACCATTACCGGAATTCCTGGTATTGTGGCTGTGAAACCTGTTACTAAAAACTATTAGATTTTTTTTAGGCTTATGTATATATTGTATTACAATGTTTTGTTTTTTAATATACTTGAAGACAAGCTTCTTCTCTGCATTAAGCCACAATAGTTTCAAGTGTATTTTGTCATTTTAGTTCTAATAGAGCAACCTAGAACAAGTCTAGCTGCCCTTTTCTGAGCAGCTTGTGCATTTGACAGCTCTCTTTTTGACGTTGATGCTGAAACATTACTTTTTTGTCTTGGCTATGTTTAGATCTAGTAACTTATTTGACTGTAACCACCCATGCACAACGTTCAACTCTTTTGATAGAACTTTATTGAGTTAGTTCGCTGCACGTTGTTGCTGCAAATTACAATGTGGAATCATCAGCATATAGAGATACTGGCATTATCTATTGCAGAGGGCAAATCGTTTGTAAAAATATAAAAATGGTGGGGTCCAAGACAACCTCCTTCCTACATGCTAGACTGTTACAATTAGATAGACTGCCAATAATAGTTAGCCCTCTAAAGGCTCCCCCACACCGCAGGATTTTCCAATCTTAACCAATTTGAGAAACTTAGGACACCACAGACGTAACAACAGACTTAACCGATTTGTTCATAGTTTAATTGTTAGGGTGTACAGACTAGCATCTGACTGCCAGGAGGCAGTCAGAGGCTGGGCCACACACTATGCCTTTCTACTACCGATTGCGTGCCAGAGATTCCAGGTAAACTTGGGATCTCACAGAACCTTGCGTGATCACACAAGACTTCAGAGCCAAACAAACATGGTGGCAGACCATTGTCAAAAACCAGAGACAATATAGCAGCAGGCTAAATTTCACCAAAATTTAACTCTGTAGTGTTGTTGGGTGCCATAATCAACAGAGTAATGGCCCAAACTTGAAGTCTATTCACGTACCAGCTGGTCAAAATACTGACGACTCTGGTTAAATGTGATTAGACCATAGGATTGGACAGAGGAAATAGTCTTAAACAGTGCACATCTTTGTACCACAATAGCCAATGAGAACGAGCTGGGTCAGCTTGCTCTCATTGGCTGCTGTGGGTTTAGTCCTGATCTGGAATCGTAACTATCCAACATATTGGGTAGTTAAGATTCGACATTGGTGCATGTCGGGCCAAGTCGGCGTCCTTTAAATCTTGACTTAAACCCCCGCACACTGCAGGATTATTGCAGCCATTTATTGGCCCAGATCGGCCTCAAATCAGGAACACCCTCCAAAGCCCAGGAAAGGCAAAGCGGACCCTAAATCTGCCCTATTATCCTGCAGTGTGGGGCAGCCTTAAGAAAATGTAACTCTTCATCAAAGTAATAGCAGCTTGCATTTGATATCATTGAGCATGTTCTGTTAATTCTAACATAACTGCAGCCACTTTCTCAGTAGCCAGTCATCTGTCATTTTTGTGAGTGCAGTGCTTGTAGAATAGCCCTGTCTATATCCATGTTGACATTTGATAGTCAGTCTATTGGTTGTAATTCAATATTGAATTGGACCATAAAGAATTTGTCCATGTCAAAAGTAGACAGGCAGCTAATGTTGCTCCAATGACATCTTAATTTGGTTTGACATATTTAGACTAAGTTGGTATTACTACCCAAACACAATCACATAAGCCAATATCAGTAATACATGGAATTTGAGATACATATAAATCTAATTCCAAAAATATTGGATTACATCTGTTTAGACTGGTTTGACAGCAATGAAAAGATCTGATATATACACGGTATGAGGTGAGAAAACCAGATTGTAATTCAAGCCATTATTTTTTCCATATTGTCTCCATAGTAAAATGGAGGAGGTCCTGCTTTTCCTTGACCGGTTTTGCCCCAAGATTTCCTGGAGTCACCGACTGCTCTGGATTGTTCTGACATTGTTCCTGGCGATGTTTCTCGTTGTCAATATTTTTACATACTTCAGTGACTACTACAACGGCCATGCGGACACATCAGCTGAAAAAGCCATTATCCAAGGCAAGAAGAAGCTGTTTGGTCTGAATGTAGCTGCACAGCCAAAAAACCCGACGACAGAATAACAAAGAGACCCCCAGTCATTCTCCACCTCTGTCGGAAGAGTCTCTGTCATCTTACCGTATGAGCACACCAGAGCTGACTTGAATCCACGACTCAGACTCTCTAGGGTCAAAGAATGTAGATTTGGGAGGCGTTTTGGGTGTTGGATCATTTAGCCTTTTTACTGTTAACATAATTAAGTTATATTTTAGTTTTGATAGGAAAGTTGATGCATTGTTTGCTGTGGTGAGAAGCAAATATAATTTCTCTTTTGGGACCAATTATATAGTGATGAAATATATATATATATATATAAATTAGTTGCATACTTTACTATACTATTTGGTTCTGGACTGGTACACTTGATGGAGTGAAAGTGGCACTTTGGATTTCCATGAAATGCCACAATGGACAGAAAACAAAGTGTACACTCTAATGTTAATGTATAATCTCTCAGGTCCAATAGATAATAAAGTCCTTGAGAGATTCTGAAGTCTTATATACTATTTAAATATATATAGATAAAAGTCATGATTTTTTTTCTTCAAATTTCTATATTGTGTATTTAAACAGACTTTCTGAAATTAAAATATGAGCACATTCCAAAGTAGTTCCTTAAGTGCAATATTTTGCAGCTGATGGATCTAATTTATGTTGTTTTGGTTTGTGTCTTCAGAGCACTGAAATATTTCCTTCATGTATGACAGCACTCTATAGACAGCATGATACTTTTTAATCAAGTTTGCACATGTCTGTTACCTGTGTCGTGTGGTTTTTATGCTCTGCCACCTCACCTTTAAATAAAGGTGCCTCAAAACATTCTGCAGTTATTTTCATAGTGAGACATATAAGGTGCTACCAAAGCATCTTGATGATTTAGTCCCCATTTTAACATACTATACAGAGTGGTTGGATGTTAGTAATCACTTAAATTTGACACTTGAATATTTTTTGTTCACTACCACACCTTTCCTGACTGTCCAGCAAGTGCACTCATACTCTCATTACAGTAGTTTATTTGTCTGAAGGAGCCACTTTTGTAACCTAATAGAGTCTGTTAAGGTGAAATTCTAGGAAGTCGTATGCTGTCATGTACTGTGAACATGCCTCATTGACACCGCTGACAAAAGCGCTGCTGCCTGTTCATCATCCCTTTTTGCGTCATTTCCTGCTGGCAGGGGTTGTGGTGAGATGTTTTTGTGGAAGTGGGATGTCACTCTGTGTTTGAGGCTCATCAGAGGATGCCAGGGTTCACAAGCTTGTTCATGATTAACAATGTCCAGAGGGAGGAAATCATTTGGACAAGATGTCCAATGTCAGATATCAGTACCCGTACAAATCCCTTTCTCTCTGGAGTGCACCATAAGAGTAGGCTTTACAAACTGTATCAATAAAAAAAAATAAGTCTCTGCATCTCATTATCACTTATATACTCAATTTGTATGTGTTCTGTTCTGATTATTACAAGCTATAGTTTCATTTAAATCTGAAAAATCTGAAAATCATTTTTCTAAGAGAACATCTCAGTTTAACTACTACATTGTGCAATCCATTGTAGCATTTGTGTAGTTCTGGCTCCTGTTGACGTGTTTGTTTTTCCACTTTTCTCTTATTCTTGGACTTGGTTCCCAAAGCATATGATGACTCTTGGTTTGACCTGTGGAAAGCACTTCCCTCTTCCTTTTCCCTTACTCTCTCAGAGTCCACACACCCCACTGAACAGAATCACCTCTATCTAACCCTGTCATTTGGCTCAGAGACACACAAACTGTGGAGCACTTGTCATCTCCAGCATTCATCCATCTCTACTCTGACCAGTCATGAATTTGATCTGGCTTTGCATCGTGTCATTTTTGTCAATCCCTCTGGTCATGTCTGATCAAAAGATTGACAGGAGTCAAATCAAAGGTAAGAAATTCAAACTATTTTGATATTGGTATATGTGACACTTTCGTGGACTGGACATATTTCTACCTTTCATCTTACAATTCTAAATCTGTTCATATAAATGTTGCCAACTCCTCTATCAAGCTGTAGAATTTATTTGCTTTGCAGAGATTGTAGAAGTGTTTAATCTATTGCTTCTACAAATGCAGTAAACCTAAATCTGAAGATCATTTTAATTTGCTTTATCCAGTTTTCCCAGCAGCAAACCATAGCATTGCTGGAGTATTCCAGGTTACCTACATAAATCACCTCAACCAGTCTCAATATGCCTTCAATGCATCTGAGGCGAGGGAGCTTTGCTGGTCCCTCGGACTGACCATCGCCTCCAAGGCACAAGTACAGGAAGCTCTGACCATGGGTTTAGAGACGTGCAGGTAAGGCACACAATACTGACCCAATCCTCTCTGTATGATGTAATGTGATGTGATGTGATGTTATGTAATGCTATGTTATGTTATATTATGTTATATTGTGTTATCTTATGTTATATTATGTTATACTCAGGTTTGGATGGATTGATGAACATTTTGCAGCCATTCCCCGAATGAAAGCCAGTCAACACTGTGGTCAAAACAAGACAGGCTTGGTATTATGGCGAGCCTCGGTCAAGACGAAGTTTGATGTGTACTGCTTTAATGTGTCAGGTAGGATCTATTGTGCATGTACTTTCCTCTCTATGACATGCTTTTACATTATAGATTAAAAAGGAGTGCCCCTAAAATGAAGAAACACATTCATGCTATTATTTGGAGTTTTCTAAATGATGAAAAATTAGTTTGGCTCCAAAATGCTGAATTGATTAAAGACTGAATTAAAATCCAGGTTGTAGAATAGAACTTTGTTTGAATTTCTACAGCTGAATGACATTTATTTTACAGTATTGCGATCAATACTTGGATCGACTATGTAACATTACTGCTGGAAAATCATCCTGGACACCATCACTCGCACCGTTTTCATCTTTTCCCTTCACTCTCAATACAGATGTACATTGACTGACACCAGATTACGGAGTGGGGTAAACCCTGTTGTCTCAAACTTAATAACAGGAGGCAGATTTGTGAAAAACACAGACCCATCTGTCCAAAGACATAGGAATAATCCATTTGGATGTTTAAATACTGTAGTATTCCCCTTTAGCGGTATGGATTCACATCAATTGTCCATCTGATTTATGAGAATAAACCCTTCACCTTATTGCACTCTGAATCTGAACTGTCTGCATCGGTTGTTTTTCAAGCATTTTTCCAATAGGGTATTATCATCATCCAGTTCATTCATGCTGCACTGTATCAGTTGATGAATGCAAAAGGAAAAGGAAAAATTGAAAAACATCACAGTTCAAAGTTCAAGGTCACAACAGTCACCTCAAATGGAAATTTTGTCATTGAGGAAAGCTATTCAATTTGATGTTCAAAGCAACATGGTGATGTTGACACATTATCATTACATTACACTTATATAACTCTCACCGCCTTCGTTTCTATCCATTAATCACAGATATGGTGACACAATTGAAGGATACGGCAGCTGATAGCCCCTCGACCACCAGGGGTTACCCGGAGCACACTCCTTTTCCTTCTGAGGACACAAACTCCACCTCCAAACTCCAGCCTACCTCTACCACCCCTCCAGTCAAGTCCACACATCCAGCCCAGCCTACCTCTCTCTCCTCCCGCCTCTCTCCCAGTATATCCTCCTCTACCTCTCTCCACTCACACCCAAGTGGCATAGACAATGAGGCAGTATCACCCCAGTCCAGGAGCAGTGCCATGGGCTCTATTGGAGGTATGGGATGTTTGTGCATACTACAATATACTACAACTAATGGGACGAAACTAAGTCTGGTCTCATGTTGAGAGTCTCATCATTTGTGTTTGGATAATATTTGTTTTGTATGACTATTATCCTTTCCCTCTCATTGTTTTATTGTTTCAGTGCCAGCAATGGCCTTGCTTATCACCTCAACCTGTGCCCTTCTGCTGAGTGCAGCAGCCGTCCTAGCATACATAAAATTGTGAGTATTTTTTGCCAGGTGAAGATAATTACTGAAGTCTGAAAGAAAAAGGATGTTACTTTAAGAGATTCTCTGTTGGCTAAATGTTGCTTTATAGAACCAATCCATGAAAAACCATTTGAACCTCTAAATGTTTTGTCACTGTTCTTTGAAGAACCATTTGCGATTCCATATTGCCTCCAGTGTTTCATATAGAACCCATTGGTTCTTCAGGATGCTTCATGAGTGGTTCTTTAAAGAAACCCAAATGGTTTATGGCTCTGTAACATTTCATCATTGGTTCTGTTTATATTTAACATAGTTCATCAGTTCGTCCTTGATAATTCTTTAACGGACTAAAAATACCACATTATAGTAATAAGGTCTATGAATCTGAATTACACATTATCATATTACGTTTTCTTTCTCTCTATGAAAAGGAACAAGTGCTCTTTTCTGAGCATGGATGTGAAGCAGCAGGAGGAGTACATCGAGACTGAGGAGTGGACATGTGTGAAGAATATCAAGGACCCCCAGATAGATGCCCAGGAAGAAGTCAGGATAGACGTGGACAACAACACAAGATAAACATGACTCTGATCAGATATTCTGAAAAGACACTCTAACCAGATGAAATACGGACAACCAAGTATTATTCTTTATAATAAGACACAAATGCATTTATTTTTGTATAGGTTATGCCTGTTAGAATATATGTTCCAAGTCATTTGATATAATTAAATGTTGTAATTGTATAATTGTCAGACTTCAATGTTACATGTCAGCAATTTAGCCACTAGATGGCAATGTTTGCAATACAGTAATGCAGATTTTTTTTCCCCTGGGTCCCAAATGTTGCTTTATACGACTTATATAAAATAAAATAAAATCTGATTAATACAAACAAAACAGCACTAGCAGAAAAACTGTAATTTCAATAACTTTAGTTAAAGCAAATCATATAATTACAAAGGAAAGTTTTGCTAATCTAATTTGAACCTCACTGAACTATATGATACATCTCTGAAAACACGTTGAAACAAGTCCATGTAGGGGAGAGACAGACAAAAGGTCTCAGATATGATACCTCTCAGACAAAACCATTTGCCTCTCCCAGTGATAAACACTGTAGGAAGCTCTCTCAACAGCTGACCACCCACTAGTGTGCTGTGATATACATCATGTTTCTGGTATATACAGTAAATAAAAAATCTCAAGCCAGTAGTTTCTATGACATACCTCCTCTCACAAAATGAAGTGCAAATTGTAATTGTTTATAAAAAAAAGTGGAGATGTGCCAATATGTGCATCTACTTAGCACAAATTCAGGCCTGGCCCTCCATCAGTCATCCATCTAGCCAGCATGGAACAAGTGGTGGATGTTTACATACCCAAAGCTCTTTATCTGTAAAACTTAAATTGCCAGCTGAGCATTGCTTTTTAATTTAACATTATATTGTATTTCTTCACCAGGGTAGCCACTGATGCATTTTAGATATTAATGTATACGTCACTGGTGATTACTGAGAGCTTGGCATACATGGATTTTGTCTGGTGTGAGGTCCATTATGATCATGCTGTGAATTAATAGCTTCAGACTTCACTGCATCGACTAAGAAGCTAAGTTCATTGCGCAGTGTCTCATGTCTGTAGGCCATGCGGATCTGGGCTACATTGGTCCTACGGATATCATTCCCCTCGGGTCCATCTTTCAAGTAGTTCACTCCCAAGAAGTGTTTCTTTTCCTGCAAGTCAAGAGTAAAATACATTCAGAGGACATTGGCTCGGTGCTGATGAAAAGCAATGGAATAACAGACATGCCAAAGTGGAAAAAGTGGGGACTGAAAATGCTGCAGTACCTGGTGAGACAGGCCACTTTGCACCACACTGTTCCTGGCTATTTCACACACATCACAGGTGCTGAGCTTCCACAGCTGCGCGGCAATGGCATACTCCTCCATTAATGCCTCCTAGAATCATGACACACAAACGACAGATCAGAATTATTAACACTGCATAACCAAATCAAACTACTACACCACATTGCACTAGCATGTTTAGTGTGGCTATACACAGATTCTAAAAGAAGCACTAGTGTTCCTGTGTGTTTGTCTTCACCTTGGTGTAGTGGAACTGCATGGGATCATCAGTGGACAGGGAGACGCACAGGCCCTTGTGCAGGAACTCTCGGAAAGGGTTTTTGGAGTATTCCAGGAATAGGCTGTTGTTGCTGAGTGGAGACATTGCAATTGGCACCTGGGCCAGGTAGTACAGGTACTGCAGCACAGGGCTCTGCGGGCACACATGGGTTACAAAAATAAATGTCTGGCACATGGAGAAACATTCACACAGGCAAATGTACACTTACATTTTCACCCACATCCACATACCCAGCGGGACATGGTCTCTGCTACTGTTTGATGTATATCTCAGCATCATCACCTGTCTCCTTTACCTATACCTCTTTTCGTCTGTTTACCTTCTCAGTCTATTTATATTTCAGGATTGTAGTGGTAAGTTGTGCTTAGCTCAGCTTCCATTGGCCGCAGTAAAATGTAGGCGGGTTCTCAAACGTTTTCATGTCACAGAGCCCCAAAGAGACACATATTAGGCCATTGATAACATTTTGTCCCAGGGACCCACATGTGGGAGCATTTCTGTTGTTATTGATTATTATGGAATTGTAGAGCTCTCTCACACTGTACATGAAGAGATAATAGTGGTAAGAGTGCATTGCCTATAATTAAACTAGTCATTCTCATACATTCACTCGGTGGGGTAGTTTTTAGTGAATTAAATTATAGTGAAATTAAACTGTTCCTCACTTTACCAGAAATTTGTAGTCTTTGACGGTCCAATGGACAAATCTGCAGATCAAAGACAGCGATATATATACAGTATGTACCAAGTTTAATAAACAAATCACCCACAACCAAGTTATAGCCTTTTTGAAATTGACTGCGGTAAGTGAAAAGATGATTTTATTTTTGTCTTATGCCCAGGCTCAGCGAATCTTTTTTTTTTTTTTTTTTTTGTATAGTCATGGGAAATCAGACAACGAAAGCAATGCATCTCTGTGGAGGTACAGCGGTGCATCCATCCACCATCGCCCGCTTATCCAAGGTCGGGTCGCGGGGGCAGCAGTGTCAACAGAGGTCTCCAAACTTCCTTATACCTGGCCACCTCGACTAGCTCTGACTGGGGGATCCCGAGGCGTTCCCAGGACAGCCTGGAGATCTTTAATCTCTCCACCTGGTCCTCGGTCTGCCCCGGGGTCTCGTTCCAGCTGGACGTGCCTGGCAGCGGCTGTACTCAGAGTCCCTCATGGATAACTGAACTCCTCACCCTGTCCCTAAGAGAGAAGCAGCCACCCCCCTGAGGAAACACATTTCAGACGCCTGTAACCGCGCTCTCATTTTTTCGGTCATGACCCAT
>CABFOT010000005.1:0-12169 GCA_900660305.1 Cetomimus sp. NI1144 | reverse complement strand
TGTGTGTGTGTAAAATACGGAAACACAGACACATGTAATCTGAGTTAGTGATCTGGGAGGCTTGGTGTTTACATGATGATGACGTCCAAACTTTCCATCTATTCATGTTCAAACAAAGTCACTTTTGTTTTTTTTGACCGGCTATGTTAGCTGGTATGCTATAATACTTCTAGTTCGAGCCATTACTATGTCGATTCTGACACCCAAAAACACAGCAAGATGACATTTTGTTCAAGTAGTTCCCAATTCCACTGTCAACAATGGCGTCGGCTGCACTGTTTAACCTCCAGACCTGCGGTGACATAATCGTGACGTATGCCACGAACCAATAGTATGTAGGTACGTTTCACTCCGCGGTTACCCTAATGCTCAGACAAGCGGCGCAGCTTCGTATTTTACCAATGTCGTACTAAAACATTTTGACATATTTTTGAGCGCTGTGTACCACATAAAATCGTTTCGAGGTTAGTAAACACAGCCAGATTTCATATATAAGGCGCACCGGATTATAAGGCGCCCTGCCGACTTGTGAGAAAATTTTAGGCTTTTAAGTGCGCCCTATAGTCCGGAAAATACTAGTCTAGAATTTACGATTAAAGTAGATTTTACGCCCGCGTTAAAGTATACCGCGATGGGAAGAGGCAGGCGTTGCATTTATATTAATATCTTTGTCGTGCTTTGTCGTAATACGAATTGGAAAACAGTACCGGTTTCATTTATTCACGCATATTTTTGTTGATAAAATAGTCAGAAATAGGAAGATGTGTATATTTCTGTAAAATAAAGTAACACATTGCCTTCACTGTTGCGCATAGTCGCCACGCATACCAATCATACTCACTGTCATGCGTAGTCACGTCCTGAAGGCCCATTCTGAGCCAGGAAAACCCCTGTGTCGTTATTACATTACATTACATTTTGGCATTTACCACTTTGACACTTTTATCCAAAACGACTAACAAACAATTTGATTCTCACAATAAATATTGTGTCTCACCATTCACTCTGCGTGGCAACCACAAAGGTTGTTGTTGCAAAATAAATGGTGCTACCAAATGATCTGCTGGCACTACCAACTGAAATATTAAGAATCACCAGTGCCACTAGTGGAAAATGTTAGTTTTGAACCCTGCACATGCACACCCAGGTGTGTGTGATGACACACCCCAGCAGGTACAGACCAAAACATGAAGCATACACACCCACAAAATGAACACAAAAATGTTCTTATTCAACATGGAACATGGACACATATACACACTTGCAACGTGAAGCATGAACAAAAATATAACAATCAAGGCACAATACTTTGTTGAAAGACCAAGCCACAAATTTGACGGTCTGCACCTTCAGCTTTCTCAGGAACCCCATTCTTCTAGAGTATTAATCCGGTCATGTCAGCTAAGATATGGGTGTGAGATTCAGTCGCAGCCTTAATCTCCGCCAGCGTATTAGACAGATTTCAGCACTTGTCGACACTCAGGTCAGAGTGGAGTATAGCCAACTCTGCCTTTAGATCATCATCATGTTGAGGCTGGGGCGTGGTCATCATTTGATTGTTGGCATTAGACTTGGGCACCAAACGGGTCAATGTGAAAAATGGTTATATATGGGTAAACTAGGATAAAAGTAAACTAGTGTTCAGAAAATGTTATGAAGTTTGAAATCAATTCCTACTTTCAGTAAATACATTCAGGTGCCTTCTCGGTGTTCTCGTGCTACTGGAAGTCTTCTTTAGTTTTAATGATTTACTTATCTTACTTTTCTTTGTTTCATAGGGCTTGAAAAGAACCGACCCAATCTCCTTCTGGGACTGGCAATTATTCAGAAACCAAAGCGTCCAGGAAACTTCCAACAAGAAGTTGAAGAGAAGAGACCCAAAGTACATATGTCCCAAGACCCCATGTGGATCCCGAAACCCCCGGCCCTCTATGGTTCAGACAAACTGGAGATATTCCAACCCTATGACCCAGAGACCCCTGGCAGCACCACCCCTCCTGGTTCCCCTTCTTCCACTACATCACCATCAGACTCATCTTCCTCAAGCTCAATTACCATACCATCTCTGTTGACTTCCATCAGAGCAACCCCTCCTGTCTCTACCTCAATCCCTGTTACTGCCTCTCAGTCCTCTAATACCCTCTCTGACACAAATCCCTCCACCACATCCAGTGGTAACACTCCCCTTCAGACTATCTTGAGGACTTTGTTTGGTAGTAAACCAAATGACTCTATAAACCCCAAAGATGGCAACACTACCACAACCATAGTAGGTGCTATGAAGCTCCCAGCGCCCCCTCAATTGCCTGGCCCACTGGTGGATCCAATAGTCCAACAGTATGGACAGAAATCCAAAGTCAAAGAGATAGAGGAGGAGGAAAATGAATTTGACCAACCATATGACCCAGAGGATGCATATGATCCAGCAATGGGATATGGCAAGATTGCTCCACATAGCATATTTAAAATTAAGGCAGATAACCCTGCACCGACAACCTTTGGGGAAGATGATGTGGCCTATGATCCTGAAGACGAGACTATTTTTGAGGATATGCAAAGTCATATTGGTGTAGCAATGACCCCTGCTCCAGCCCAAACATCAGCTCCTACACCATGCCCTGTCCCGATTCCCCCCCAGGTCCAAATACCAGTTGCCACTTCAACCCCAACTCAAGCTTCCACCCCAGCCCCAGTCCTGCAGAACCTCCCTACAGGCACAGTGGTTGTATCAGCTGCAACATTGACTGAACAACAGCGGATGCTTGAGGAGCTTAATAAGCAGATTGAAGAGCAAAAACTTCAATTGAAGGAGCAGGAAGAAGCACTGCGTCAACAGAGAGAGGCTGTGGGCATGTTCATGGCAAAATTCTCAGTTTCTGATTCACTGACGTCTCCCCCAACAAAATCTCTGCCTCTCAGTCAGCCCTCGTCTATGCAGAGTGACGCAATTCAGTCAGAGCCAACGCTCACAGAATCAACACCAGCTTTGAACAGTGTGGATTCACATACTGTCAAGACAGAACACACAACTACCAGTCCTGATTCAAATAATGGCATGTCCATTGTTACAGATCAACATGAAACACAGGAAGGTATTAAGGACAAGTATTCCTCAGCTGGAGAGATTGAAGACTCTGATGTAGCTTATGATCCAGAGGATGAATCACTCTTTAATGAAATGCAAGAGGAGGTATTTCAAGGGGTCAGTGTGAAGACTCAGGACTCATCTTTGTCTAGAGCAGGGCATGGTACCTCCCATAAGGGTACTCCTCCAAATTCAAACCATGGCAAAAGGCGTAGGCAGTCACCAAAGAGGCGGAGTCGTCGAGAAAGGGACAGCCATGGAAGCCCTACAAGAAGGTCCCAGCGACGCTCCCCTTCACATTCCCGAAGGCGGAAAGAAAGGGAGAGACACAGAAGAAGTGAAAGGGACAGGTCAAGGCATAGATCTAGGGACAAATCTGAACACCAGGGGCGCCATCGCAGGGATCAAGCCTCGCGACGTCATTCTCGTGGACGTAAAAGATCCCCATCATCTCCCAGAAGAGATGAGCCCTCATTTTCATCAATACAGCAAAGGGGACCATCTTCTCAAGCCCTTGAGGAATCAAAGCAATCAAGTGTTCTGAGTGAAACACCAAAAGGCCCTGTCCTTGGACCACTTGTAGAGAGTAACACCTCACCACACACTCTTGTAAGGATTAAAAAGGACCCTGATGGACCTCAGTTAAAATGTAATGTTGGGTTTGCAACTCCACATCAAAAGAGCCTTGACAAAGACTCCTCTCCAGTGACACAAGAACTTCTCCCCAATGTGAAGCTTGAACTACCAAAGTCCCCAGAGTCTCAAAAATACCATCACAACACAGAGAGTGGCTCTCCTCAGCAGGTGAATACGCCCTCCCAATGGGAATTAATGCTTAAAAACAAAATAAAAATTGAAAGTACAGTTCCTCTAAAAGAAATGGATCCACCTATTAGAGATTCTCCTCAGAGCCCTGATCCAGAGCCACAGTTTGTGAAACCCAGCAGTATAGAAAAGAGTGATTCTGATATGGTAGAGGAAGCCAAAGATCCTGGGCCTGATATCAGTGGCTCAGCACAACTTGTGAGTGGTGAAATCAATTGTCTGTCTATTAGACATCAAGAAACAATGGCCGATATGAAGTGGCCTGGCATTGGAGGTCAAATTCTAAATATGAGAAATCCAGATAGCACTCCAGATGTAAGAGGCCCAGGTTTCAGAGGTGCAGGTCTGAGAGGGACAGATACACCTATGGAAATGATAGGTCCAGGCTTAAGACATCCAGAAATATTAGGCCAATCTGCAATACATTCAAGTCCAGATACAGGCTCAGATTGTAGGGGTTCAGGACCTGATCAAAGTGGCCAAGTTCCAGAGATGAGAGTATCCAGTTTCGCACCAGAAGGAAAAGCCCCATGGATGCAAAATCATAGCACAGGGTCAGAGCCAGAGATAAGCAACCACGGTATTAGAGGCCCAGAAACAAATGTGAAAGCCCCTGAGATGAGGGTCCCAGGACACAATATGAGTGGTCCAGCGATTAGTAGTCCGGCAGCTGACTCGACAGGCCCGGGAATTATGGGTCCAGAACCAAATATGAGAGTGCCAGGACTGGATATAGGATGGCCTGGAATTTGGGGCCCTCGATCAGATATGAAAGGACCAGGAAGTAGTTGGCAACCTCTATATATGAGAGAGCCAGTTATTAGTTGTCCAGGGCCAGATATGAGAGGCACAGGCATGCAAGGCATAATCCAAGACAGTTGGGGTCCTGGACCAGACATGAGGGGCCAAGGGCCAGATGTGAAGGGCCCAGAGACTGAGATGAAAGGTCCAGAGCCAACTATAAGAGAACCAGCTGTTCAAGATCAGAATCCAGATAGAATTGGCCCAGGGCCAGCTGTGAGTGGCCCAGGGATGAGGGATTCAGAGCTAGATATGGAAGGCATGCAATGTGTTAAGGGTCCAGGCCCTGGTATGAGACACCCAGAACCAGAGATGAGAGGACAAAGGCTTGCACCAGCTATTACAAATGCACATATGAGTGGAGCAGAACTACATAATGAGAGGAGAGGTCCAGGCATAAATAACCCAGAGGTACAATGCTGGACCGAGAAAGATTCCACTCCAGTTATAAAGGGCCCTTGGTCAGATAATACAGGGCCTGACATGAGGGGCCTAGACATGAGAGGCCCTGGACTGCATTATCAAACTCCAGATATGAGAGGGCCAGCTGTGATGGTTGAGAGGAGAGGTGTAGATATTAGTTGTCCACAGCCAGGACTAATGGGTTTACGGTCAGACGTGTGGAGATCAGAGACAGAAATCCCACATCATGGGCCATGTATCAAAGATGAAGGGAGAGGTCCATCTTTTAGGGGTCTACAGAAAGAAGGTAGGGCTCCAATGTCAGACTGGACAGATGTGATGGATTGTAAGCCAGATATTGTGAATCAAAGATGTTCAGGTGTGAGTCAGGCAGGTACAGAAATGAGAGACCAAGGATCAGATATGACAGGTCGGGGTAGAGGCCGAGGTAGAGGCAGGGGCAGAGGGTGGGCCTTGAGAGATCACAGCCCAGATAAAGAAGTGGGACCACATATGAGTTGTCCAGGGCTGGGTGTAAGAGGTGAAAGTCCAGATATTGGGGTTCCAGGATCATCTATGAGGGGCCGAGGGGCCGTTGGGAGAGGTCAAAGTTGGAATTTCAAATGTCCAAGTCCAGATGGTATAAATATTCCAGGCCTAGGGCTAACAGTTGAAAGCCCAGGTGGTCCATGGCCAGATTTGAGAGGTCAGAATCCAGATATGGGTTCAAGGCCAGACAGAGGCGATCCAGGGCCAGAAGTTAGAGGTCTAGAATCAGATTTGATGGTGCTAGGGCCAGACCTGAGGGGCCAAGTTTCAGATGTGAGAGGCCAGAATCCAGATATAATTAGACCAGGTCCAGATATGAGTTATTTAGGGCAAGACTCAAGAGGTTGCGGTCGAGATGTAAGGGATCCAAGTACAGAAATAAGGGGTCTAGGTCCAGCTTATAGGGGCCCTGTAACAGATTGGAAGGAATCAAAGCATGATAGTGGTGCAGATTCACAAGAAAGGGACCCACAGCCTGGTAGAGGGGTTTTTAGGTCAAATTTAAGGGATGCTGAGTTTGATAAGAGGACACTAGGGCAATATAGTTCTTTAGAGTCAAATGCATCTCCAGGTACAACAGGTAGAGTTCTAAGAGCAGATAGGATATCCCCAGGTTTGACAGATGAAAGGCGGGGCTCACAGAGAGGGCATGGTTTTGGTTTTAGGGGGCCTGGGCCAAACCTAAATGATGAAAGGGATGGGCCCAACATGTCAGGGGCAGGCCAAAATATGAGGCCTGGACAAGAGTTTAGGGAACCACCAATAGATATCAGGGGTGAAAGGATTGAGCATGGGTCAATCATGAGAGGATCTGAAATAATGCAGGAATTTAGGGAAACAGACAGGAGAGGGGCAGGTAATAGGGTGTTTGATAAAGATACGGGTGATATGAGTAGCTCAGATACAAGGGGTGAAAGGAGTAGGTCATATGTAAGACATTCAGGGCAAGACATTGGAGCAACAACTCCAGAATTGAGGGATGCAGACATGCATGGGCCAAACATGCGGAGTCCATGGCTAGACATGAGAAATGAACGAAGTCATGAAGATGGAGGTCCTGATCCAGACACGAGGAATCCAGATTGGAGAGGTCCAGGACCAGATATTGATGATCCTGACAAGGAGGGTGAATGGAGAGACCCACACCATATGGGTCCTGATATGAGGGGCCAGAGTAGTCAAAATAGATGTCAGGGCTCTCACACGAGAGATCCAGATTGGAGTGGTCCAGAATCAGACATCAGAGATGAATGGACAGTGCCTGATAGGAGAGGATCAGGTCGATTCATGAGACGGCCAGGTATACAAGACGAATGGAGAGGCCAAGGGCCTGATAGGATGGGTCCAAACATGGAAGACCCAGGGCCTGACAGAAGAGGCCCAGGATGTGCAGACTTCAGGGGACCAGGGCCTCCAAGGAGAGGTCCAAGTATGGTGGGCCCAGGTTCTAAGAGGAGAGGACCAGGAGGTCCAGACGTATGTGGACCATGGCCTGAAAGGAGAGGTCCAGATATGGAGGGCCCAGGGTCTGACAGTAGAGGACCGGGAGGTCCAGACTTCAGGGGGCCGAGGCCTGGAGGTAGAGCTAAAGATATGGAGGGCCCAGGGCCTGACAGGAGTGGACCGGGAGGTACAGACTTAAGAGGACCACACCCTGATTGGAGAGGTCCAGGTATAGAGGGCACAGGGCCTGATAGGAGAAGAGCTGGAGGTCCAAACATGATGGAACCAGAGCATGAAAGGACAGATTTGTATATGAAGGTTTCAGGGACTGTCCGAAGAGGATGGGAAAGAGCTGATTTCAGGCCAGGGCCTGAAAGGACAGGTCCAGCTATGGAGGGTCCAGGGCTTGACAAAAGAGGTCAGGGAGGTCCAGATATCAGGGGACCAGGGCCTGAAAGAACAGGTCCAAATATGGAGGGTCCATGGACTGACAGGACAGGACAGGAAGGTCCAGATATCAAGGGACCAAGGCCTGAAAGAATACATTCAGGTATAGAGGGTCCAGGGCCAGACAGGAGAGGACCAGGAGGGCCAAACACAAGGGAACCAGGGCCTGAAAGGACAGGACCAGCAGCTATGGTGGGTCCAGGGCCTGATAGGATAGGACTAGGAGGTCCAAATATGAGGAGCCTGGGGCCTGAAGGGACAGGCCCATGTATGGAGGGTCCAGGGACTGACATGAGAGGACGAGGAGGTCCAAACATGAGGAGGCTGCGGCCTGAAAGGAGAGGTCCAAATATAGATGGTAGAGGGCCTGACCAACTAGGACAGGGGGGTCTAGATATCAGGGGATCAGAGCCTGCACGAATACATCCAGGTATGGAGGGTCCAGGACCAGACAGACGAGGAGCAGGAAGTCCAAACATAAGGGGACGTGGGCCTGAAAGGACAGGCCCACCTATGGAGGGCCCAGGGCCTGACAGGAGAGGACTAAGAGGTACAAACATGAGGGGACCAGGGCCTGAAAGGACAAGACCATCTATGGAGAGTCTAGGGCCAGACAGGAGAGGACTAGGAGGTCCAAACATGGGGGAACTGGGGCCTGAAGGGACAGGTCCACGTATGGAGGGTCCAGGGCCTGGCATGAGAGAACAAGGAGGTCCAAACATGAGAAGGCTGCGGCCTGAAAGGAGAGGTCCAAATATGGAGGGCCCAGGGCCAGATATTGGGGGACTAGATCCTGAAAGAACACATCCAGGTATGGAGGGTCCAGGGCCTGACAGACGAAGACCAGGTGGTCCAAACATGAGGGGACATGGGCCTGAAAGGACAGGCCCATCTATGGAGGATCCAAGGCCTGACAGGAGAAGACTAGGAGGTCCAAACATGAGGGAACTAGGGCCTGAAGAGACAGGTCCAGGTGCGGAGGAGCCAGGGCCTGACAGGAGAGTTCCACGCCCCAGGAGACCCAGGATTGAAAGGAGTTCACCAGCTATGGAAGGTCCATGGCCTGATAAGAGAAGTCAAGATTTTAGGGGACCAGCACCTGAAAATATAGCTCCAGATATGGAGGGCCCAGGGCCTAATACGAGCGGTCCAGGTGGTCCAGACATCAGGGGACCAGGGCCCGACAGTAGAGGCCCAGATAATGAGGGCCCAGGGCCTGACAGAAGAGGTCCAGGGTTCAGGAGACAAGGGCCAGAAAGAAGAGGTCCAAATATGCAGGGCCCAGGACCTGATTGGAGAGGGACAGGAGGTCCAGACTTCAGAGTTCCAGGTATCAGGAAAGTTCCAAATGCAGAAGGCCCCATAGATGAATGGGGAGGGGCAGAATTTGGAGGGCCAGGGCCTATCCAAGAATGCCCAAATATGGATGACTCAGGGCCTGACAGAAGAGGTCCAAACTTAAGGGGGCAGAGGCCTATAAGAGGACCAGGGCAAGATATGAGGAGTCTAAATAGGGGAGATGAATGGAGAGGGCCAGGCCTAAGGGGTTCAGGACCCAATAGGAGAGGGCCAAATATGGGGGGCATAGGGTCTGAAAGAAAGAGCCCAGGGGAGGAATGGAGAGGGCCTGGGTACAGGGACCCAAGGCCTGTTCAGGAAGCTCCAGATATGGAGTGCCATGGGCCTGGTAGGGAAGGTCCTGGAAATGAATGGAGAGGGCCTGATTATAGTGGCCCAGAGCCCCTTCAGGATGGCCCAGATATGGTTTTCTCAGGGCCTGGTAGGAGAGGTCCAGGAAATGAATGGAGAGGGGCTGATAGAGATGGGGCTGGGCTAGAAAGAAGGGGACCTGGACCCGATATCAGAAGGGAAAGAGATCCAGACGTGAGAGGGCCAGGCCACCATAGGAGAGGTCCAGGCAGGAGAGGACCAGGTCCATATATGAGAGAAGGTCCAGATATGCTAAATGATTTGAGGGAGTCAGACTTCAGGGGACTAGGGCCCAACAGGAGAGGTCCAAACATGGAAGATCCTCTAGATGAGGGAAGTCCAGGAATGGGAGGTAATTGGCCTGACATGGAGCACCAAGACCCAGATTGTAGAGGTTTTGGGCCAGACTTCAAGGAAGAGATGAGAGGTCCAAACCTGGAAGGACCCGGGCCTGATAGAAGAAGTCCAGACTTCAGGAAACCATGGCATAAAAGAAGAGGTTTTGATATGGACATGGAAAGCTCAGGACCAGGTAGACGAGGACCTGAACAAGATTTCAGGAGGGAAAGGAGAGGTCTGGACATGAGAGGGGCGGGACCTAATAGGCCTGATGATTGGAGAGGGACAGATTTAAGGGGGTCAGCACCTGAAAGGCAAGGTTCAGATAATAGAGGACCTAGGCCTGAGAGGTGGGGTCCAAACATAGAAAGTCTTATGTCAAATAGGAGAGGTCAAGATATGGTGGGATCAGGGTTGGACACAAAGGGACCAGAGTCAGACTTCAAGGAAGACACACAGGGATTAGATGAAAGGGGTCAAGGGTCTGACAGAAGAGGGCCAGACATAAGGGTTAAGGAACCAGGGTTGAGGGGTCAAACAGGTCATGAAAGGAAAGGGCCATATTTGAGGCATTCAGATAGATCAACATCACCTAATTTCAATAGCCCAAGGTCGCTTTTGAACAATCAAGCCAATTCAGAGAGTCAGAGAGATCAACAGGGTACCAGATTCCAAGGTGCTAATGGTCCACATTCTGGTCCATTTAACAGGCCCATAGGCCCAGCTCCCGACAGTGGAGGGCAACCATGCCTCCCTTTTGACAGCCCACAAAATCAGCCAACTGGAAGAGCACAGAGACATAGAGCTCCATTACTCCCCACTCCCACAGGTCTCATTCGCTTCCCACATCGCAACAACCCTGACACCTTCAGCAAAAGACAACAGAGCAGTAACACAACAGACAGGGAGAGGAACAGAGGTAGACCAGTGAGCCGGGAAAGAGAGTTGGACAGAGTTGTGGGGAGACAAGAGCAGGAGCGAAGCAGTGTAGGAAACCTAAGCACTGTAGGTGTAAGCAACAATGGGGAAAATAAGAGGGAAGATGGCAATGACACTAATAAACACAATGTTGATGATGTGTGTGAACAAACTAAAATCGATCCAAGTATGGACTGTGGTGGAAACGTTAAAAAAACAGCTAAGGAGCCAAGTGAGAAACAGGCTAAAGATGACAATACAGACTCCTCTAAGGACAATAAGGTGTCGACTTGATTGACAAACTAAACAAGTAGAAATGCTATGGCATTGTCTTTTTTCAGAAAAATGCCACCGCACTACACACATTGTATGCATTTTATGTAGATATAATGGTAGTTCAGGTCTGATAGAAATTTCATTATGAGCTAAAGGCAAAGCCGTGCAAAGGATCTAACTTTCTGTCTTGATAGGGAAATGCTCATGAAGATGTTTCAGCTCACTGTGTTCTGGCTTTTGTTGTTTCACACTAGGTGCTTTTATTTTCATAATTTGATTATGACTGACCACCTCCTTATCAGCATTACTGATCACAACTTGCTTATTGTAAATACAATTCAATATGTATACAAGTCAAATGTTTGTACAGTATATAGCCCCCCCCTTTTTTATTTTCTTATTCTTTCTTTTCTAAACCTAGCCATAGAGTTGTCAGTAGTTGTCGGCTGATATAATAATGGCTTGTTTCAGTGTTCTTTTAGAATGCAAGAAGTCAATAAAATAAAAGAACCCTTTTAAATGTGTGTTCAATCTAATTTTGTGATCACCGTGTGATTGATTTATTGCCATGGTGACAGTAAAAAAAAAAGTACTCAAATTGGTCAGAAACAATAAAACCAGGAGTTAGTTAATGATGTCATTGAGACAAATCTTGGTGCTGCTCTATATATATTAAATGGAAAGACACGTTTCTGGACAATGACAGCACGATGATTTTATGAGACATGGGCACATTCTGGTTAATACCTGTGCTACAATGAAAATACTTATTTGAAGGGCTGCAACCAAGTATTCTGTCAGTCTGAATTCATTATCATCCAATTATAAGGAGCATCATCAGGTGTTGTAACTTGATTACATTTTGTTATCTGGTTTCCAGCTTTGGGGGAATGATATTTGTTTGATAGAATGGTTTTGCAATCATTGATTCAATGGTTTTAGCATGGCAATTTTTGTGTTCGGGTGGAATGGAAAAACTACATTAAACATATTCTTCCAAGGAACATTGACAATGACAAGAACATATTGACTGCGTAATACTGCTGTGGCCTTCATTGGATTCTTTAGATCATACTCCCTAAAGCCTGGCTCACTCTACAGGATTTTAGGGCCAATTTATGTCCGATTCTCCCCTCCCGACAATCTGAGGAGAACTCGGGCTGGCCATCTCGTTCTGGCCCAATGTTCGGCACAGATTGTCTTGTAGTGTGAGCGGTGTGCAGATCCAAATTTAACCCTCCCGATCTGCTCAGAGCCTCGTCGGGCCTGCTCTGATTTTATCAAACATGCTTGATATTTATCGGACTGACTTTCAGGGTGAATGCGTCATCCTGCAGCGCGCCTCCCCTCCCCGGGATACGCGCCACCCATCCC
>CABFOT010000003.1:1295-18838 GCA_900660305.1 Cetomimus sp. NI1144 | reverse complement strand
GAGAGTTGGAGAGAGAAGAAAATAAGGGAAGAGAGAGAAAGAGGGTAGCGGCAGAGGAAAACAGGGAATAAAATAGATCAGATGAGACAGGGAGGGAGACTCAGAAAAGGAGAGAGAGAGAGAGAGGAGAGAGAGAGAGAGAGAGAGAGAGAGAGAAATACGCACTATTCAAGGCCATACTTGCTGATAATGTCACTCTACTTCAAAGTGCAAAGCGTTCCTGTCACGCTCCTGCATGACTGTGCCTCTGGAGAATTTCCTCATAGATCAGATGATAAAAGGATGCCTGACAGTAGGGGGGCTCCCGCTCCTTCTGTTTGACCTGGTCTAAAATGTGACAGAATACATTTTGTCTTAATCAACAGAGAAGCTGCTGCTGCTGCTGAGGACCGGGAGGACGTTTCTGGGTGCACTGAGACCAAGGACACCATGAAGATGAGGTAAAAGCCAGACACATGTACGAATAATCAGACTAATATCACACAAAAAGACTGTCATTGTGAGACGCCAGAATAACCCTGATTAAAAGCTCATTTTCAGCATAATAAATTAGAATAATATCTAAAAATAGGAGAGGTAAAAAATGGTCATAGTCCAAAGAAGATGTGAGAATAAGACGTAAGCTGCATTTCAGTGTCACTTTGTTTCCACTTAGACATGTTTAACACAGGCACATCATTAACACGTCTCACGCAGTCCCGAGTGTCACTTAAGTCATCAATCACGCAGCCGTCAGACTCTACACTTATCATTAAACGCTCAGCGTGTATTTAATCGTACCATGGAGTGTGAACTTGCTGTTCTTTTTTTTAATCATATGAATCAAATCTTAATTTTGCAATATTACGGTATAAACTCTGATAACATTGTACGGGCTATTCTACGATATCACCGGACACACGTGACTGTTGAATTACACATACTATTATGAAATCAGTTTTTTATTTTACTTGATAAAACACATACTGTGTGGCTATTTGGCTCAATTCAAACAATGCCATCGTTATTCCCGGTGGGGCTTCCCTTCCTTTCAAATGAATGTTGATACTGGCCGTCTGAAGAATAAGTGTGCGCTGCTTCACGTATTGGGAATTATATTGGATCAATGACATTCATCCTCTCCATCTACAGCGGGAGAGTCTGCAGGGATAGTCGTTTCCACCAATGAGAGGAAGACATGATCCGACCACTGACAGACATTTCATTGCTTTTCCCAACAGCAGAGAATAACTAATAACTAAAACTTTAACTAATTTCCCCAAGGGGATTATTAAAGTTCTTCTGATTCTGATTCTGAACGTGTGCTCGAGTCCTTGTGTGGTAACATGTCCTCTGTACCTTCCTCCCTGTCTGTCCACCTTTACTACCTTCCTCAATATACTGTCCTCCTCTCCTCTTACTCCCCCCTCTTCTCTCAGGTCCGTGGGTAAATCAGTGAATGACGTGAGAACGCCGTTCCTCCAAACATCCAAGCCCCCCAGCGTTGACCATGTGCACTATGGCTTTTTATTCCTATGTGATGTTGCAATATGCTCATGTAGGAACAGAAGCCACGTTACACATGGTGAGAGAGCGACACGACAGAGACGTGATGGAAGAGGGAGTGCCTTACTGCTTGCTCGACGATATTCCTGGAGACTAACGTGTGGTGTGATAAACGTAACTGTCCTCTGTTTCATGTTTCCCTGTAGTAATGATGCATCTATGCTCGTCTAGCAGATGATGAGTTAGACCTTTTTTATTTTTTTTATTTTTTTATAGTTGTGTGTGTGTGCACCCGTTTTCGCCCTCAGGCACAAACAGCGTACATTGCTTCTGGTGTTTGATGTGTGTGTGGTGACAGCAGCAGCTCGCAGGGATGGAAGCTGGAACATTTGCCACAAAAAGATGTCATGTGCAAAAGGACGAGATGAGCACGGAGAGACCAGTACAGATCTTTAATAACAAACTATAAAAGAGGCACTTAGTGAACCACTTTACAACCTGCGAGAGACATTGCATTTCCCTTTCTTCTCATTCTTGGATTCATTTGCACATTATTAAAATAAAACTTTGACAATAAGCATTACACCAGAAAATAGTCTACCTACAATATTATACAATATAAGATACATACAGTATAAACAAGATAAAGCACCTTTTTTTTTTGGGTCCAAGTGAATACTATTCATAATGAAACAGTTGGCGTACACAGATGATTGAGATTGTGATGTGTGTGTGGTAATATCAGTGCATGGGAGGAACTCCGAATACAGGTCTCAGAACTGTGATGTGCCTGAGTTTACACAACGGAGGAACGTTTTGCTTTCTATCAACCGGCATATGAACTACTTGGATGGTTTTACACAGTATCTTTACCAATTTAAAAAAAAAAATAAAAAAAAAAATACAGAGAACAAGTACTAACAGTTGGATGAATGTAACTGCTACAGATCTCACGTTCCCTTCCGAGGGCATTGGCATTCACATTACAATAAAACATAATGTAGCACCAGTTTATACAAAAGGCGAATACGATGAATGTCAATGCGGTACAGTAAAGTAAAAAGAGTACAAAATGAATATTTTTTTTTGGAAGCATGTACAAAAAGGTGCGCAGACAATTAAGTCCAGGTCAGTTATGACGTCATTTGGTCCCGTTGCAAAAAAAGATTAACGGCTAAGATCGTGTTGTGAATGCAAAACTAACATGCATTTCTTTGGAAAGAACATTTTACTGTATTTTCAAGTATTTCCCCCCCCTTTCCTTTATGTGAATCAAATATAATCTCTGAAATGGATAAGTATCCAACAAAGGAATAGCGGGGGGAAAAAGCTCAATGATTTTGCCCAACCAGCAAACTCTCATTGTTGACCCAAAATTCATACATACCATTAGTCCTCACATTTGTGTAATAAAAACACCTTTACAAAGGAAGAAATAAAGTGACTACATAAGTATTTAGAATAGCATTTCACAGAAAAGAGCTGTGCAATCTCATTCACCATAATGAAATGTCTTAATAATTTGTAATTGTGAAATTTACAGTCTCTTTTTCACAGATCCCTCAAACCCTTTTCAGTTCATAGATTCGGATGTGTCCTTCCTTAAAGGAATCTTAAAGCTTGTGAGTTTTTGGCCAAATAGCTGGCTTAGGAGGTGGTTCTGGGATTCTGCCGTCCTGTACGAATGGCTTTCCATTGATCTAACCCCCATCTTTGGCCTCGACTTATTCAAGGAATTGTTCATGGGAACTGCCGATGCTTTAGAAACTGGGGAATGCAAAGGCCGCCCCATAGGTCCCTTCTTGGCTTTGTAATCCCCATTATGATGGGCCACAATCTCGGCTTTCTTTGGCGTGCAGTTATCAAGCAGACTTCTCTTTGATTGTAAACCCAAGGTTGCAGTCTTACACTTGGACACTAGTTTGTTGCTAACAACGTCGTCCCGTACCGAGGAGAGCACAGGGTAGTCATTGGGTCCATCTGACTTTCTTTGCAAAGAGGGACTTTCGCACTTGCTGGGGCGAAATTTCTTTTTGGCCCGAGCGTCAACACTGAAGTTCTCTCGTGTGGCTGGAGAGGACACCCGCTGCAGGCTATGGGATGACTTTATCTCTTTCCTTTTCTTCTGATGTCTCAGAGACTCTCTGTCCTCGTTTGAGACGGAGGCATGGAAGGATGCCTTGGCGTGGAAGACCGGGGCTGATTCTGTAGCCCTTGCGCTGCTAGAGGTAGTGCTGTTTTTAGTGTTATCACTTGTCTTGGCCGGGGAGACTTTGTCTTTCACCTGACTGCTACCTTGCTGCTCAGCACCGTTAGATATCAAAGTTCGCTGTTTGCTGTCATTATGGTAAGCTTTGGGTGTATTTTTCCCCTGCTCATCCTCCCTCTGTTGGTCCAGCATATTAGCAGCGAATTCATGCTTTGCACACTCAGGTGTCTTTGGAATTATTATATTTTCTCTAAAGCTGACATAAGAATCCTCACTAGGTGGAACTAAATCTCCTTTCTCTTCCGTATCAGCTGTGCTACCTTCAGCAGAACATTGCTTGCTTTTAACCTTCTCCTCCCCCATTTTACTATTCTCTTTAGAGTCGGACCATTGTAAGGTTGTCTCTGCCCTGGCGCATACTGACTCATCCTCCTCTTTCACATCACACGGTTCGGAAACTGATTTCCCACAGCCTTCTTTGTCAAGGTTCGGTGAGGGAATTGGATCAATTTCCTCTTTTTTGGGTGTAACAGACTCCGAAGAGCCCATATGAAATGTACATTTCTCCAGCACATCCGAGTAGTCCACAGCAATGTCCTCAGTCTTTACACCGTTGCAATACTCTTTAGCATTGGTCTGTGTGGCCTCGTCTGCTGTGGGGCTTGAAGACTGCATTTCGGCGCTCTGATTTAAGTGCAGTGAACTGATGCTGGCGATACCGCTATCTGAACTATTCTCTTGCAGACTGTCAGAGAGAATTCTCCTCTTCTTACTTGGAGGTGAATCACAGTTATCCTCTTTGGGGGCCTGTGTTTTGACAGGTCTAAGAACTCCCCTGAATTTGAAAATTTTGTTCCCCCCAGACAAATGTTTCTCCATGTGACGATCGAACTGTTCCTTCTTGGAGAACGTATAGTTACAGGTGCTGCAGATGAAGGATTTCTTAATCACATGCATGACATCAGCACAGAGCTCACAGGTGTAGAGGGTGGTGTGTTTGCAATCCATCTCATCCACCTCCTCGTGTGCTCTCTTCAGGTGGTCTTTTAGTTCCTGGGTCTCCTGATAAGAGACCGGGCATTTGTGACACAGGAAAATCTTCTCCAAATTGTGAACAACTAAATGTCTCTGAAGTTTGAATGGTTTGGGGAATTGTTTCCCGCAGTGATGGCAATCTCTTGAGGGGTCTTTGCAGTTGGGATGCATCTCCACACTTTTAGGTGTCTCTGTTTTGTGGAGGACCTCAGGTGGTGTCACCGTGCTCTGCTTCCCACTTGTTCCACTGCTGCTCTTAGCTTTGTGAAGTTTTGGCTCAGCTCCCTCTGTAGTTTTCCGCTCTCCCACAACGCTGTCTGTAGCCGCAGCCTTCTCTTGTTGTTTAGAGACTTTACTGGACTCTCTGTTGGCTTTGCTGGGGCGATGCTGCATGATTGAGGTGATAAAGTTCTTCACGGCTGTCTCCTGCATGAAGCAGCCGGGAATGCCCAGCATGGAGCCCTGCGTCTGACCCTTTCGGGCAAACTGGGTGGCGTGCTCTCGCAAGTGTTCATTGTACATCCACACATCTGATATCTCCTTCAGGCACATTCCACAGGTCCAGATACCTGTCTTGTTCTTGGCATGTTTCTCCCTCAGATGGTCTCTCAATTGTTCCCTGGAGCTGAACTTGCGCTGGACACACATGTAGCAAGTAGGGGGTGGAGAGGGGTTGTGGGATAGCTTGTGAAAGTTTAGCTCCCCCAGGGTGAGGAACCAAGTGAAGCATACCTTGCATTTGTACTGCTTATCTTTTACCTTGATACTGCCATCTTGGCGTTTCCTGCCTCGCTGCTCTTTTAGTTTCTTGGACTTTTCAACATCTTTATCCTCCATGTCAACGTCGGCGACGGGAGGAGCCACTGAGATATCTTTATTTAAGTCAAAGAACTGGATTTCGGGAAGTTGAAATGTAGTGTTGATGTTTTGAATGTCTATGCTGTGGAAATTTGGCACACTGTCTTTGACACATGGTTCCACAGGGCAGGGGGCAGCGGCCAGCGGCAGAGGGCAAGGTGACATTTCTTCTTTACACAGGCTTGGGTCAGAGGATACGATCGGGTCTGCAGTAAATCTATTGAAGTCACTGGAGCCACTCCATTCTATTGAAGATTTATCAATGGTGCTCTCAGGTGGATTTAAGAGGTCGCTGCCAAGTTCTCCAGTATTTTTAGGAGTGTCCTCATGATCATTAATGGCTTGTTTGACATCTGACAATGGCTTGGCATCAGCCTTCAACGTGCTGTTATGGCACATATTCAACATGATAGCATCATCAATAGATATTGTCTCATATTCACAATGGTTGTTTTGATTGACAGTGAGCGTCTGTTCTGCTTGCTTTTCCACGCACGGATCTTTATTTTGCGCCGACACCTCAGGGGGAGGGTAATCTTGAGTCAGATGTGAATTAGGTGAGAGCTTCTGTCTTTTGTTTTTCTTGCTGTAAACCCGTGGGCACTTTTTCCTTTTGGCCTCCTCGTCTCTGGGGAACAGCTGTGAGAATGTGGTGTCATCGTCGAGTAAGGCTTTCAGGTCCGGACTTAAGCCAGGAGGACTGAGAGGGGACAAATTCAGACAGGAGAGAGGATGCGCCTCATTGGAAGGGACACTGCTTTTCTCACATTTGATCTCAGCGGACACTTTTCTAAGAATCTCATTGGCGAGGCTTTCTTCTGTTTCTTTTTGTTCACACGTCTCTTCCACAGCATACAAACTCTCTCTAGGCTCATCCCGTTCTCTGATCATATCCTTGTCTACAGATACACCATCATCCACGTTCATATCTCTACATAGTTCTGCTTCTCCTTTGGCCACGTCTGTCATACTTGTACATTTCACCTCTCCCACGTCAGTGTTGTCTTGATCTAATTCCACAGTTTCGTTGAGTGCATTTGTCTCCTTTGCTGAAGATCTGGATACATCTTCGAAACCACAGATTGAAGCAACAGGGAGAACGACCTCTGTTTCAGTAATAGGTTTGCTGGGCTGCGTATTGATTTTCACCTGATGCTTAGGAGATTTGCAGGGCTCTTGCTGTCCCCGGTTTTGGAACTCAGGAGCTATGGCTTGTAGTATGTCTGTTTTCAATATATTTAGAAGCTCGTCAGAGAAAGGGTCAGGCGTCATGTTTACCTCACTATTTTTATTCTTCCTGACTTTGTTATTCTTTTTTGCCTTTGTTGGCAGGGGAGGATTCTTTTGGCCTATTTCATCCACTGTCACTGATGTACTCATTTCAGTTGCCTTTCCCACCAGGGCTAAATCAGTCTCTGCAGCTTTACGTGTCAGAATGTTACTCGTCTCAGGGCAGAGTGTCTCAGATGTCCCGTGTACTTTGGTTGGGAAGCAGGTCAGTGAATCATCTTTATGTCTTCTCTCTGTAGTTTGTGATGTTTCGTAAAAAAGTGTATTCCCTTGGTGGCTTGATGCGGTGTTTTCAAGGACAGTGTGTTTCTCTGCTCTGGCCAAATGTTTCATAGCCTTATGTCTCTTTAACCCAGGTACAGTCCTGAAACACATGGAGCAGATTTCACAGAGTGCCTTCCCCAGTTGATCGCTGTTCTGCTGATTTGTCTTTTTGTGTGATATTTCTTCTTGTGCTTGGTGGGTTGTTGAACACTGGCCAGTCTCTGTTGCTGGTTGTTTCTCTGATGGTTCTGTTGGTAGAGGGATTTGTTCATTTTCACAGATGAGTGGCTTAGGAGTGGGTGGACAATCTGAAATGTCTTTTCTGAGAAGTGTGGCATCCTTCTCGCAGGGAACCTCGAGAAGATCTAGATTCTCTGATTCAACCTTTCTCAGGAGGTCAGCATGAACATGCAAATACTCAATAGATTCAAGTGGATTATGGCAAACCTCCAATTCCTTCTTTCCATTGCCAGTTGAGGAATCAGTGCTTTTGATTTGAGGTAGGAGACCCAATGCAATGCATGTGAATTTCATACTCTCCTGGATGCTGCTACTGTCCAAGTGTTCATCTGGTAAACTTAGTTTAGCTGCAGGGTCTGAGTTCAATGTGTCTGTGTCTATGACTGTTGCGTTTTTGTTGAAAATCAGTGCAGGGTCAACGCTGAGGTCACATGGTTCACAGTCATCTCTGGGACTCTGCTCTATGTCTGGCTTCTCTTCAACTTTATTGGGCGGTGAAATGGGGATGTAGTCATACTGATTCAGGTGTGGAGGCTCATCTGAGATGCCATTGTAGTTCAGTGGGCTAAGCTTGAAATCATACAATGGATCACTCTTTGCGAGGCCCTCCGATGCCTCTGATGGCTCTGCTGTGCTGCTCATGGGGAGTGGAGACGGCATGGTGGCCTCAGTGCTGGGAGATTTACACTCTGTGATTCCCAGGTCCAGTTGAGGTGGGCTTATCAAATCATACTCAATCTCAGCTGTTGTGGTCAATCGTTCATCACTGTGCAAAGCCTCTTCGACATTTTGGTTATCATCTTCGTCTCTGGGGGAGTCCATATTTTGAATGGATCCTTGATCAGTGTTCACATTGCTTTGTGATGAACATGGATCCTCTTGTATGTTCAATTCCTCCATTTCTGTGTGAGGAGAAGTTGAGAAGGTAGGACTGGTTGACGGAGCAGGTTGTAGAATAAGACCCTGACTTTCTTCCACATCCCCTCTGCATGAGGAATTCTGGTGACTTGCCATGAGATGAATGGGAAGAAGTTCTTCAACGTCGTTAACATAAAAGATGTCTGCTTCTTGTTTCTGAATGGTGTCAAAAGCAAGATCCATATCAGTTTTTGGTTTTTCATTAAATGGATTTACTTCGCAGGTATCGTTATCCAGGATGGCATCAGACTGTGTGAGGGCCAACAGACTGCTTTCTCCCTCTGTGGATTGAAAACCTTGAAAGGGTGAGCAGTGACTAGTACACTCGATATCGGTTTCCATCAGTATTGGACTGCCAGGCGTGTCAGTGGTGACCATCTCCATTGATATATCAGCCGTTTGACCTGCATTATAAATATCAGGAGAGCTAAGGATTTCAATCAAATCATCTTGTTTTGACGTGTCAACAGCGAGTTCACCCTTTTCTCTCACATTGTCTGAGTGCTCCACCTCCAATTCTCCAACAGGTGATGAACAAAGGTCTCCTGAATTATTGAGAATATCAGTAGATCGTTCTTCCAATGCATTTTCCACTGCATCCTCCATGTTCTCAACCATTTCATGGCTGGTGATTGGTAGAGCAGGCGTTGAAGGGTGGCTGTCAGATTGACCAGTGATCCCCTTCACTGCCTCTGCTTCCTCGTGGCCATCCATGGCAGAATATTCCGGAACGTCAGTATTGTTTTCAAAGAGATCGCTCATGTTGTTCTCTGCTTCACAGTTCCCACACATCTCCTCGGCCACATGCATCTCCATATTTGAGCAGTGAGTCATATTACTATCCTCAGGAATATTTTCCCCAACTGATATGACTTCAGCCTCTGCCCTGCTATCATTGTTTTCTATGGGCTCACTTGGCTGTGATGGGATTGGCTGGTTTCCAACAACTGCGGGGTCAATGTTACAGAGGGACAACTGTGACTCATTCAAAATGAATTCAATATCATCATTCCGCTCGTTGATATTTGAAGGTGATAATAATATATTCTCCCGCTCAGTAATTGCTTCCTCTTCACTATGATCCGTCACCTGGCATTCAATTTCAAGATGTTGCTGGCTCTTGAGAGAGGTGACATTCAGCTCCTTCTGTTCTGATATAATGGGCTCATTTTTGAATATGGAATCGGAAATCACCTCTAAGCTTTTCATCAGGTTTTCAGCATATCTCTTCTGTTCCAAAATATCCTCATTTGTTTCTAAGGCAATCCCATTTTCAACGTCTGCGTCATTTGATGTTTGGTCATGGTGCAGCTGAGAGTGTTCAGCAGGTGAGACTGTGGTGATCAAATCCGGTGCATCATCCTCTTTTTCAGTAAAATGTTCAAGGGCTCCTGGTTCATTGTGGGTTGGAGTCTGGGAGCTACTGTGTCCACCCATCAAGTCAAACTGGAATGGACTGGACCATGGGAGACCTGGCTCCGTGAAATGCTCCGATGACATACTCGTCACCGGCACATCTATGGTTTGCACAGGGCACCTCATATGTAGACCAGTGCCTTCATTCTCTGATTCATCACCCAGACGTAAAGGAGAAAACTTGCTCATTTGCAACTGCTTGGGGACATCCTCCGACAGTAATGGTGGGCTCTCCAACTTCGTTATCTGGAGCTGATTTTCAAGTTCGGTCACTATTCTCTTTATCTCTAGCTCATCCTCTGATGCACAGCTGTTCAGGCTTGCACTGTAGTCCATTATTTTCTCTGGCAGGGACAAAGGAACGTGATTATAATCAGACTTCTTTTCATTTGATTTGTCACAGCTGCCTTTGTATTGAGATATCTCATCTGGTAGCACTGAGCTGACATCCACCATAAGGCCCCAGTCCCTCTGCTCCAGAAAGGGAGAGAATGATGACACAAACTCTTCCTTTTTATCAATTGTATTTTCTATTGAATTGAAACCCTCTTTCTGCATTGGCATGTCTGCATAAAGGCCGTTGTCAAATCCTGCGAGGTCCCCAAACATTGAAGACGTGTCGAACGAAAGGGGAGATTTCATGAGTCCCTGTTCCTGGTCCAGGTTGTAGGGCATGAGGTGGGACGTGTCTTTCTGTATCAATGGGCCTTGGGCCTCAGTTGGAGATAGGCATATCTCATCCATCAGAGAGGTGCAAAGCGATGCAGACTCGGGGTCTATGTCATTGACTAAAGTAATTGCCTCTTTCACCATGCAGACACTGTCACTCTGTTTTTCAAATGTGGTGCTGTCTGATAGCTTTGGTTGTGCAGCTTGGAGTCCCTCGCTGTCTCCTTTTTTGGACATATATTTTCCCTCTATGTCTCCCTCATTATTAAAATCTTTGTCAATGGTAGGGGTGTTTGAGTCAAACTGTATTTGCTGGATATCTGCACTGCTAGATTGTGTTGATTTTTCTTCGGGGCACGTATTGTCTATTGTCTGTGGGCTTCTTCTGTCACAATTGACTGCTGTGCCATTTTCTTCGCTATATGACTCGAGCTTCTCTCTCGATATTGTGTGAGAGCTGCTGCATTTTTCAAGGTTTCTGATAGCGTCCCTTGCTTTCTGTGGAGATGACGCTAGATCTGCTTCTTCTGGATTTGAATAACAGCACTTTGGGGTCTCCGCATTGTCTTTGTTATCAGAGGGAATATCAGTGTTACACTTCTTGACATATTTAGTGAATGTCAGTGCTAGTGTGCTGGACTCTTTACCCAACTTCTGTGGCGAGGAGCGTTCATATGTTTCCTGGTCTGGCCTCTTGTTCTCCATCTTCTTCTCACAGTCTGAGTCAGTGCGGTCGGTGCTTTTGGGGCTGTTGATACTATCGCTATAAACACTCACAGATGTGCTGAGATCACTGCTTGTGGATGACCTGCTTCCCCTCCTCCTGAGTCTCTGGTGAGCACCATGCTTCTCAGGGGAGAGGGAAACCTCTTCACTCTTCTTCACCTCAAAACACTCCTTTGACTCATGCCTCCATGCCGCCTGGTCTCGCTCACTCCTTGCTCTCCATTTGCACTCTTTAGTGTATGTGTATTTACACCGACTACTTCGGCTCAGGCGGCCTTGGCTTGCTATCTTTACGGGCTCACGCTCATCATCTGAATCTGAAACATAGTCATATTCTCCAAATGCAGGGTTCGGTACAGTGGGAGTGAGTCTCTCCATTACCAGGGAGAACTGGAGGTTCTTGGTACCTTTCACATGGAGCTTATGGAGTTTATTCTTCTGTTGAACTATTTTGTGAATAAGTTCTTTGCTCCAGGTACCCCCTCCAGATCGTTTCCTCTTAGTCTCTTTTATTGCAGTTCTTGAGGTTGGGGATGTGGAGGCCTGGGAAGGGGTTGACCCTCTAAATACAGACCTGTCCTGAAAGCTTTTAGCACCACAACGCTCAGAAAACTTGCTGGATAAGAGGAATCTTGGAGTGCTTGTGTTTTCGTCCTCTCTCTTACACAGTTTTCTTGCCTCTTTCACTTTGCTGTCTTGTCCCCTCGTCTCCCCCCCTGAGGCAATTCTTGAATTTGTATGGGAGACTTCTTTCTTTAGGTTAATTTTCTCATCTTGTTCCAGATTCAGAGATATTTTCTCAAGCTTGCTTTCTGTGTACTGTTTATCTGTGTCAGGGCTCTCAACGTCGGAGTCATAAAGATATTTCCCCTGTGTCAGAGTCCTGTCATCATCTGTTGCTTGTTTACTTTTGCTCTCAAAGACCATGGCTTCTTTGGTTTTCATAGATTGCTTGTTTGATGTTGCTTTGAGAGTGGTGAGGTCATCATCAGCAAATGCATCTATAAAGCTGCTGTCTATCTCTGCGTTGTCTGACTGATAGCCAAGTCCATTCAAGGCTTCTGTGATTAGGCTGTCTAACTTGGCATCCTCCATTTCCAATTCAGGGAGAGGGACAGGTAGGTTGCCGGGACCAGAGAACAAGTTGAGTTTCATTGGGTCATCCTTGTTGTCTCCCTTTGTTTCACTGTCAGATATCAGCTCTCCATTTTTATTGAGGCCCAAAAGCGATAGATGAAGTTCAGTTGGGCACCTTGGCATAGAGACACTAGACCCAGATGCCGCTTTTGACAGTTCTGTCTGGAATTTTCTGCTGTCCTCCATCTTTGATATGTCTTTGAGCTCATGTTGTGCAAACGCATGCTGAGCACAGTATTGCTTATGGCCAAGAAAAGAGGCCAGATTGTTGAAATTCTGATCACACTGCTTACATGTCAGAAGCACGTCTAGCTGGTCAAGATTTGCTGTGGCTAAAGAAGTGGCTAACAACTGATGTGCAGAGTATGGTGGTGGAGGCTGGTGATGGTCCACCCCAAAACTATCCATATAACCCTTGTTTCCATCCATAGAAGTCTTTGAATGTACATTGTTTTGCAGGTAGTTCATCATGTCGTCTTTGACTCTGTCTGGTGCATAAGGAAGATTTCGGGGGACATCAGAATGAAATTGGTGAGGGTTAGTGCTGAGGTGATCTGAAGCTAACTGAGTTTTGGCTTGGTGCTGGTGATAAAATGGGTGAGGTGGACCCGCCTTTGACATCTGGCTATCCTCTGAAATGAGGTCAACAGGGCTGGTGGATGCTGGAGAGAGGGAGGAGCATGTACTGCTAGATGTGGGGTTATGGACTGGGGAGGGCAAGGGGGATTCATAAGGTGACACCATCATAAGTCCCATAGGTGGAACTTGTAATGGTGGATAGCCATAGTTTCTTGATGATGAAACTGGAAGAGATTGGTTTAGTCCAAAATATGTTGTTTTATTTTTGGACTCACAAACTTGTGCATGGCTCATCTCTACTTTAAAAGACGATATTGCACCACCGCTGTGTTTGACAGCTTCCTGTCTTTGGTTAGGAAAACCTTCACTAGTTCTTTTGTTTTGAAATGTGCTGGGGCTTTTCAGGGAGCCATTTTTATGTAATTTACTATCGTCTTGCCAGTCAGAGGGGGAAACCATGTAAGCCAACTTTTGGTTGCTTAGTTGCCTAGATAAGTCAATTCTGTTTTGGTTGGGCACGGCAGAGGTTAGGCGTATCTGCTGCCAGGGAATTATGCCATTTTTAGATGAATTGGGCCTTTGGTCGAGTGCTGGCTGGTTCTGAAACTGAAACTTGTCATTCATATCAGCATATGGAATTGTGTTTTGGTCAGCCGCTGAATATGTCTTACTAGGTCCCTCCCACGAATGTGGTAATCTATTGTGAATTTTGTTGTTGATGTTTTTATCAAAAGGCACTGAGCCCATGTGAATGTTACTGAGTGGAGGGCTGTTGTATGTTTTATTCAGAAAGTGCATTTGCGGGCTTGGACCTTGTGCAATATTTCTTCCATGGTGTACACTTCCTTGGATGAGTGTCCTCTGGTTGGCAGCAGTGTCTTTGGGGTGGCAGTTCCTCTTATTCCCCGAGGTGCCTTCATCCCTACCCTCTGCCTGTCCAAAAGCCTCAGTGCTCTCTGGCAGGGCACCCTTCCCCTGCTCTGACTGCTGTGAGCTGGAGCCAGAGCTGTCACTACTGGCCGAGTCCTCACTCAGACTCCTGGGACAGTGCATAGAGGATGCTGCCCCTTGTGGAGCTTGAATATACTGTGACGGTGGGGGGTGGGGATAAGAAGTTCTGTCCTCTGGCTGCTGCTCATTACTGAACTGACTGCTGTTTTGCACAATGTCTTGGCCCTCTCCAGACGTGAAGGGAAAAGAGTTGTGGGTCACATGAATAGAGCCTAGGGAGGAGTCTGTAAAGTCTTGGGACTGGGGGTTCTGTTCACAGGGAAAAGAGTCAGAGGTCGATTCTTCCAGAAACTGATATCCATATTGAAATGGACCAGGAACAAAGGCACTTGCCTTATTGACCTCTGTGAGGGCAGTGGGTTTTTGTGATGAAATCCCATAGTTAGAACCATTAAAAGTCCTTTCAGGAGACTGCCATGCATTAGAGACACTCAGCTGAAAGTCTGCCAAGAGCAGCTGGCTGCCAGGCTGGGCATTGTTGTTCTCCATTGGGGCCGGCTGCTGCTGCTGCTGGGACAGGGGTGGATGGTGGGTGGAGGTTCCACCTGAGGAACCCAGTGCCAGTGAGGTATAGCTTGGGGAGGTAAGGTTGGAGGAGGCCTCCTGGAAGCAGCGGCTATAGTTCACCTCCTCTTGCTGCAGCTCAGCCTCTCTCTCTGGTATACTGGGCACGTGGAACCTGTAGCTGCCCGAGACTGGGCCGCGACTCGCCTCCAGCTTCTTGGGTGGCGAGACCTTCTGCTGTGGGTAGGCAATACCGATGGTGGGGTTGGAGCGTGGATTTGTGATGCTCAGTCTATACAGCTGCTGAGGGTTACCACGCTCTGCCTTTCCTGACCGCTTGCCCTTCTCTCTGCTGCGTCCCTTTCCACCTGGGGACTGGGGGCTGCCTTTGCCACTCGGCCAAGTCCTGTCAGTTGCAAATTTTGATCGGTTCTGCAGTGACCTGAAGTCAATCTTCCCTGCCTGCTGTGGCCGTATTACAGCCTCACGCTGCTGACTATAGTCCCTTTCCTTCTCTAATTTTTCAATCTGAGCCCCACTGCTGCTGGTCCTGGCCTCAGTGCCCGTGCTTGAAAAGTGCTTTGAAGACTCCTTTGTGGATTTGTCACTCTGCTGCTCCAGCGTCGTACCATCATCCAGCAGTTTGGACTCAGTGTCCAGTTCTTTGACAGCGTACATACGCTGTGTCTCTACTGCCATGGTGCACAAGGCGTGCTGTGATGGCCTGGTCCTCAGAAGTGCTCTGTGGGAGACAGGGGCATGGTCCGCTGGGTAGTACGAATCAGTAAACGTCCAGTGGCAGGAACGGCAGGGACAGGGCTGCTTGCTGCAGGCTCATCTCTTCTCTTTCATTGTGAACCACTGATCTGGCACCAGCATAAAGGAGACCTGGAGAGACAGAATAGAAAGGGGTCAGATCAAATTATTTTATAATTCGTAAAAAAAATAAAAAAAAATAAACAGTGATCAGATTATGTGCCTTTTCAAAGTAAATTTGGCAACAATATATTCAAATAAATGAGCTAAGTATCATTCAATGAAATGGAAAAGCATATGTATCATTTCAAAATGAGCAAAACACATTAATTATTTCATTCAAGTATTAGTATATAAAATAGATTAAAAAGAGGAATGTCTGGGTGAAGTGAATAGAGCAGTTATTAAAAGATATCGTCTTACACAATTAATAAATAAGCTTTTAAAAGACCAACATTGTTGTGTGGAGGACAGAGACATACAACTGCAATCTTCCCAGCGTTTGCCAGTAGAGAGCACTATTACAACATTACACAGCAGTGGTGTCACGGATAGCACAAAGAACTAGTGTGACCAATAGTGCATTTTAAGACTGCTGCCAAACTCCAAGATACTGGTTACTGACTACAATAACAAGACTTGTCACAGAAACAAACGTAACACTATCTTAGTGTTGCTCTGTGACCCTGATTGAAAACAGTGAATTGATGGCTAAACAAGTATTACAGGCAAAACCCTTTACATAAACAATCTGTCAAAGAATCTAGCTTGGTCTTGAAATGATGGAAGCAACACCGCAGTACTGAGGATGAGAAGAATACAGCGTAGGGATCCAAGAAGCACAGCCAATGCATGAATCACATACTCTTTAAGAAGAGGGACACAATGCCACAGTGTTGTAATGCTGTGGAGGGCTACAGGTTGAGATCAGGAGGACTATCGGGGGTTAGTCACTCAGCAATAGACAGTGAGAAATGTGGGCACACTGACGTTTGTTGCCTTTCCTCAGACCGCAGCGGCTCAAGTCCCAGTTTACCTTGGCCTTCTGCTGCCGCTGATTCTTTTGAGGTCAGACCCGAAGCAGCTCAGAGTTAGCACCAAAATGTCATTTCTGGGCCTGTTAGTCAAAGTCCCATCCCTCGTGCTTCTCTATTTCCCTCCAGTTGTTACCAAAGCCAACATTTGGGGGCGACAGGGTGGCCTAGAGGTGGAAGAGACCACCCTTCTGGTGGCTACCATCTGATCTGCTGAAGTGTCCTTGAGCAAGGCACTGAGTTCCTACTAGCTCACAAGGGTGCTGTATAAAACTACTTAGCCACTAAATGATATATGATGCTACTAAGAGTCTTATTGTCAAGTTAAAGGAGAAGCAGATGTCTTACAGTATGGATCTCTACAGTCGATGCAAAGATGATGGAAAAATATCTGCGGAAACTCTGTCCTCATCAATCTCACAGATGCCAGAGAAGTGGCTGCGGAGCTCTCTGGGGGTCATTTCAACACCTGCTTGTGTTTCCATGCTCTGGTTACAGTTTGGCTTGACAGCTCTTCTCAATGTCTCACTGTAGATAACAAGCACGCACGCACACACAGACACACACAATTTGACAGACAATTGTTAGCTATGGACAAGAGCGCTGAACCATGATAGGAAAGGGCACTGTCTTTGATATGCATGGCTTTCTTTTACCTTTTCAATCAACAGCTGTAAGTAGTCGTATATAATATTCATGGTCAAGCATTTCAGCGTGTATAATATGAAGATATCGAATATTATTATAAAAATATAAGCATATATTGTTATTGTGTGGAAACATTAGCCACATAGTGGTGATTGTATAGGTTAGGCTCTATTATAAAATAATTAAAATCCATGGTAATATCCACAAATAACAGAAAGCCATTACTGACATTGAATACGGCATAAAAGCAGAGAGTTATTATCCCTCTCTGATATGCTCAAATAAAATGATTTTTAAATTGTTAAAATGACGGTTAGTATAAATATCTGTCAGCAATCTGCAGAGGATCACTGAGCAGACATTGCGTTGCATGAAACTAGATTATGGCCTCCAGTAAGAGGAGCGCAGCCCCAAAGCCCAACGATACACGTGAAGTCTTTCCCAAATCGTCCACAAAATCTCCTCAAAACATATCGCAATATGTCTAATAGATATAGCTAGCTCTACAGTCTGGGCGGCACGAATGGAAAGTGTGTACTCTTGGTATTTCTAAAACACACCTACAGTACATTCCCCTCCTAGAGATTTTACCAGACCGTCTCAGCACTTGGGCTGTGACAACACAGTTAGTCCTGTGACACGACGGAGGTGTTGGTGACTTTAAATGCAGGACAAGACGAGCAGAGGCAGGGGATAACAGAGACACAGGGGTTTAATGTCCTTACGTGACAGCAGGAGTTACAGGACACGCCGGGAGGGAGGTG
>CABFOT010000001.1:0-26969 GCA_900660305.1 Cetomimus sp. NI1144 | reverse complement strand
GGGAGGGGGGGGGTACGGGGGGAACGATGTTAGGGATGTTGAGCCAGAGGGAGGGTAGGTCTCTGGATAGCTAGGACAAAGGATGAGGAGTGGGGCTGGAGAGCTTAAATGGTTTTAGGCTGGAGAAGGAGGAGTTAAGGCATTTCAATCAGAATGTGATTGATTTCCTCTTCCTGTTTACTACAGAGCCCCCAACCATCACTATTGACCCAGAGATGAAGGACGGTGTGTCAGTCAGGGCTGGAGACACAATTGTAATCTCTGCCGCCAAGATTGTGGGCAAACCTCCCCCCACTGCTGTCTGGTCCAAGAGAGGCCGCGAGCTCAAGAACTCTGATGTTGTCACTGTCACCAGCACCCCCACCTCCTCCACCTTAGCCATCAAATACGCCAGCAGGAAGAACACAGGAGAGTACACCATCACTGCCAGCAACCCCTTTGGCATTAAGGAAGAGCACATCAAGGTGAAGGTCCTGGACATTCCCGGACCTCCAGGCCCTATTGAAGCCAGTAATATTTCAGCTGAGAAGTGTACCTTGACCTGGCTTCCTCCAGAGGAGGATGGAGGCTGCTCCATCAAGTCCTACGTCCTGGAGAAGAGAGAGACCAGCCGCCTGCTATGGACTAAGCTAGCTGAGAACGTCATGGACTGCAGATATGTAGCCAGTAAACTGATCAAGGGCAACGAGTACATCTTCAGAGTGTCTGCTGTGAACCAGTATGGCACCGGAGACTCAAACCAGTCTGGTCCAATCAAAATGGTTGACAGTTTCGGTAAGTATCTTAAATATAAAAACAAATATATGACATTGTATTAATTATCAAAGAGTCACAACATCTAATACAGTGATTAGATTGTCCAAGTTCAAGGGGTGACTGTGATGGTTTTTTATATTTTCCTTCCAGGCCCACCAGGCCCACCCTCAACCCCAGAGGTTGATAATGTCAGCAGGAATGCTGTCACCATATTTTGGAAAAGGCCAGCCATTGACGGAGGAAGTGATATTAGAGGATACTGCGTAGAGAGGAAAGAGAGGAGAGGAATGAGATGGGTGAGAGCCTGTAAGAGAACAGTTCCTGATCTGCGCTTCAAGATACAGGGCCTGAGTGAAGGAGTAGAGTATGAATTCAGAGTAACTGCTGAAAATAAGGCTGGATTTGGGGAGCCCAGTGAGCCGTCTCGCCCTGTCATGACCAAGGATATCGTATGTAAGTAATACTGGAGTTGTCACTCAAATAATTCTGTCTTAATGATATCTGACAAAAAAAATGACAAATAAGCTACATACACAGAAAATGATCAAAAAAATACAACAATTTTCTTCACTTTAGTGGACTAAGAACATATTTTTTATCTAAGACATCTGCTCTGGATAACTTGATTCATAAATAATTTTTATGTTTCCTATTTTTCATCAGATCCACCTGGTCCTCCATCCAACCCCATCATTACAGACACCACTAGAACCACGGCCACCTTTGCCTGGGGCCGACCCCATTACGATGGTGGCCTCAACGTAGATGGATACATAGTTGAGTACAAGAAGGATGGCCATGACGACTGGGAAACGGAGAACCAGATTCCTCTGAGAGTCACCGAATATGTCATTGGTAACCTTCAGAAGGGAGGCAAATACCACTTCAGAGTCAGGGCTTTGAACTCAGAGGGAGTTGGCGAGCCTGCTGAGGTTGAGAAAGTGACTGAGCTGATGGACCAGGAAACACTGCCAGACTTTGAACTGGATGCCGAACTTAGGAGAACCCTGGTGGTCAGGTGCCGTGCCTCAATCCGTATATTTGTTCCCATCAAGGGCCGTCCTGTACCTGAAGTAACTTGGAGCAAGGATGACATTAACCTGAAAACACGAGCGCACATTGATACCACAGAGTCATATACTCTGCTGGTTATTCCTGATTGCACCAGATATGATGCTGGAAAATACAACCTGTGTCTGGAGAATGTTGCTGGAAAAAAGACTGGCTTCGTTAATGTCAAAGTTCTGGACACACCAGGACCCCCAGCCAACTTGAAACCCAGAGAGATCACCAAGAACAGCATCACCCTACAGTGGGAAATCCCCATCATTGACGGTGGATCTAAGATTCACAACTACATTGTTGAGAAGAGGGAGGCCACCAAGAAGGCCTACACAGTACTTAGCACCACATGGCAGAAATGCTCCTTCAAGATCCCTGACTTGGAGGAAGGTGTTCACTACTACTTCCGTGTCTCTGCTGAGAATGACCTTGGTGTAGGTGAACCCGCTGAAACCCCTGAGCCAATCAGGGTGTCCCAGGCTCCCTCCACCCCTGAGAACCTGTATGTCACAGATGTGACATCTGACAGTGCCAGTCTGGCATGGACCAAGCCCCAGCATGATGGTGGCAGCATGATCACTGGATATGTCATTGAGGCCCAGAAGAAGGATACTGAAAATTGGGTCCATGTGGTCGCCATCAAGGCTCTTGACTACATTGTCACAGATCTGACTGAGGGTGCAGAATATACCTTCCGCATCATGGCAGTCAATGCATCAGGCAGGAGTGACCCCCGTGAGAGCAGGCCTGCTATCATCAAAGAGCAGACTACTGCCCCATCCTTTGACCTGCGTGGAGTCTACCAGAAGACAGTCATTGCCAAGGCTGGGGACCGTGTCAAGGTGGAGATCCCAGTGCTTGGTAAACCAAGGCCTGTGGTTTCCTGGAAGAAGGGAGACACTGTGCTAAAGGAGACACAGAGAATCAACGTTGAAACAACACCAACATCAACCATCCTCAATATCAGTGAAATCAAGAGGATTGATGGGGGTCAGTATTCCATGACTGGAAAGAACATCCTTGGTACAGTGACTGAAATCATCACTGTCTTGGTCCATGACATTCCAGGCCCTCCCACAGGGCCCATCAAGCTGGAGGAGGTGTCATGTGACTATGTTCTTATGTCCTGGGAGGGACCAGAGAATGATGGAGGTGTTCCCATCAACAACTACATTGTTGAGATGAGGGAGACCACCGGCACATCTTGGATGGAGCTGGCTGCAACAGTAATCCGCACCACATTCAAGGCAGCCCGTCTCACAACCGGAACTGAGTATCAGTTCCGTGTCAAGGCCCAGAACAGATACGGCATTGGACCCTGCATTGTCTCTGATTCAGTGGTGGCTGCCTATCCATTTGATGTGCCTGGGCAGCCAGGCATTCCTGTGGTCACATCTTTCAACAAGGATGCTATGACTCTGAGCTGGAATGAGCCATCCTCCGATGGGGGCAGCACCATCATAGGCTACCATGTGGAGAGGAAAGAGAAGAACAGCATTCTGTGGCAGAAGATAAGCAAAGCTCTGGTTGTTGGAAATATCTTCAAATCCACAGGCCTCATTGATGGAATCGCATATGAACACCGTGTCATCGCTGAAAACATGGCCGGCCTGAGCAAAGCCAGCAAACCATCTGAGTCTATGTATGCTCTGGACCCAGTGGACCCACCAGGCAGGCCTGTGGCATTGAATGTCACCAGACATGAGGTGACTGTTTCATGGACAAAACCAGAGGGTGATGGTGGATTTTCCATCACTGGATACACAGTGGAGAGAAGAGAGCTGCCCAATGGACGCTGGCTGAAAGCCAACTTCAACAACATCCTTGAGACTATTTACACAGTCAGTGGACTGAATGAGGATGCTACATATGAATTCCGTGTGCTTGCTAGAAACTCAGCCGGTGCTGTTAGTGCACCATCCCTGTCATCAGAGGAAATCACATGCAGAGATGACATTGAGGAGCCTAAGCTTGATGTTGACGCTTCCTACAACAGCAATGTTCTTATCATGGCAGGAGAGGTGTTCAAACTGGAGGCCAACGTGACTGGCAGACCAATCCCTTCTCTGATATGGACCAAGGAAGGAAAGGAGCTTGAGGATACAGGCAAACTGGAGATCAAGTCATCTAAATTCCATACAACTTTGGTGAACAAAGACTCCCTGAGGAGGGATGGCGGTACATTCACTCTGACAGCCAGCAACCCTGGTGGCTTTGCCAAGTTTACATTTAATGTCAAGGTGCTCGACAGACCTGGACCACCAGACTCTCTCACTGTGTCTGATATCACTGCTGAGAAGTGCATCCTTAACTGGCTGCATCCCACACATGACGGCGGTGCCAAGATTGAGTACTTCATCATACAGAAACGTGAGACCAGCAGGCTGGCGTGGACCAATGTGGCCACAGACCTTCAGGCCAATAGGTTCAAGGTCACCAAGCTTCTGAAGGGCAATGAGTACATCTTCAGAGTCATGGCTGTCAACAAATATGGTGTGGGCGAACCCCTGGAGTCTGAGCCTGTCATCTGTGCTAACCCCTATGTACCCACTGACCAGCCACAGCAGCCTGAGGTCACCACCATCACCAAGGACTCCATGGTTGTCTGCTGGGACCGCCCTGAACATGATGGAGGCAGTAGCATCAACACCTACATCATTGAAAGGAGAGATAAGACTGGCCTGCGCTGGGTGAAGTGCAACAAGAGGACTGTGTCTGACCTCCGATTCAAAGTATCTGGTCTCACACCAGGACATGAGTATGAATTCAGAATCCTTGCTGAGAACAATGCTGGTCTAAGCCAGCCAAGTCCTTCTAGTCCTTTCTACAAAGCTATTGACACCATCTTCCAGCCTGGACCCCCGGGGAACCCCAGAGTGCTAGACACAACCAAGTCCTCCATCACCCTTGCCTGGAACAAGCCTGTTTACGATGGTGGTTCTGAAATCACTGGCTACATTGTAGAGACCTGCCTGCCTGAGGAGGATGAGTGGACTATCCATACTCCCAAGAAGGGATGGACGGCCACATCCTTCACCATCACCAACCTGAAGGAAAACCAAGAGTATAAAATCAACATCTGTGCCACTAATTGTGAGGGTGTGGGAGAGCCTGTGGCTGTTCCTGGGAGCCCCAAAGCTGAGGACAGACTGCTTCCTCCAGAGATTGATCTTGGAGCAGAACTGCGTAAGGTGGTCTGCATCAGAGCCTGCAGCACACTCAGACTCTTTGTCCCCATCAAGGGCAGACCAGCACCTGAGGTGAAATGGTCAAGAGAGCATGGAGAATCCTTGGACAAAGCCAACATTGAAGTCACCTCATCTTTCACTACTCTCCAGATAGACAATGTAGACAGATTTGATGGAGGCAAATACATGGTGACTGTGGAGAATGCCTCAGGAAGCAAGACAGCCTTTGTTAATGTCAGAGTGCTGGATACTCCTGGAGCACCTCAGAATCTGGTCATTAAGGAGGTAAACAGAGAATCAGTCTCCCTCATTTGGGATGCACCTCTCATTGACGGTGGTTCCAGAGTCCGCAACTACATTGTGGAGAAACGTGAGTCAACCAGAAAGGCCTACTCAACAGTCTGCACCAGTTGCCACAAGTCCAGCTGGAAAATTGGTGATCTGGAAGAAGGAAAGCAATACTTTTTCAGAATCCTGGCTGAGAACGAGTATGGCATCGGCCTCCCAGTAGAGACTGTCGAACCAATTAAGGTGTCAGAGAAGCCTCTGCCACCAGGCAAAGTGTCCCTCCTTGATGTCACCGGAAGCAGTGTCACTCTGTCCTGGGAGAAGCCTGACCATGATGGCGGCAGTAGAATCACAGGCTACATTATTGAGATGTTGGGGAAAGGCAGCGAGAAGTGGATCCAGGTCATGGTAGTTAAGACCAATGAGGCTGTTGTGTCTGGCCTGACACAGGGAGAGGAGTACACTTTCCGTATCTCAGCCACCAATGAGAAGGGTGTCAGCGACCCACGCCCCCTCAGCATGCCTGTGGTTGCTAAAGACCTGGTCATCTCCCCAACCTTCAAGCTGCTCTTCACCACATTCAGTGTGCTGGCAGGAGACGATCTGAAGATAGATGTACCATATGCTGCCTGTCCCAAAGCTACAGTGACATGGCTCAAAGATGGGGTTATCCTCAAGGAGACAACTAGAGTTAATGCTGAAGCTTCAAACAAAAACCTTCTTCTGGTCATCAAGGAGGCTTGCAGAGATGATGTGGGCACATACAACATCAAGCTGACCAACACAGCCGGAGAGGCCACCACAGACATCAGTGTTGTTGTTCTGGATAAGCCTGGTCCTCCCACAGGCCCCATTAAACTGGATGAGGTTACTGCGGACAGTTTGGTTCTTTCTTGGAATCCACCAGAGTATGACGGTGGTTGCAGTATCAACAATTACATTGTTGAGAAGAGAGACACATCTACCACAAACTGGCAGATTGTGTCAGCTACAGTGGCCAGAACTACCATAAAAGCAGCCCGTCTGAAGACTGGATCTGAGTACCAGTTTAGAATTGCTGCTGAGAACAGATACGGCAAGTCATCAGCCCTGCTTTCTGAAACCATTGTTGCTCAGTATCCATTTGAGGTGCCCAGCCAGCCACATTCTGTTGTGGTCCAGTCAGCCAACAAGGAGAGCATGGTGATTGTGTGGGAAAAACCTAGCAATGATGGTGGAAGCAAGATTATGGGCTACCACCTGGAGCTCAAAGAGAGAAACAGCATCCTGTGGGTGAAACAGAACAAACAGCTCATCCCAGAGACCAGATTCAAGGTAGTTGGCCTTGAGGAGGGTATTGAGTATGAATTCAGAGTTTATGCTGAGAACATTGTTGGTCTCAGCAAGGCCAGCAAACTGACTGAGATGCAAGTGGCCAGAGATCCTTGTGACAGCCCAGGAAATCCAGAGGCTGTTATTGTCACCAGAAACCAGGTGACGCTCAGATGGACCAAACCTGAGTATGATGGTGGCAGCAAGATCACTGGTTATGTGGTGGAGAAGAAAAAAGGAGTTGATGGACGCTGGATGAAGGCCAGCTTCGCCAACGTCATTGAAACTCAGTTTGTCGTCACTGGTCTGACTGAAGACCAGATCTATGAGTTTAGGATCATCGCCAGGAATGCAGCTGGTGTTTCTAGCAAGCCGTCCAATAGCACCGGAGCTATCACTGCCAAGGATGAGGTGGATCCCCCCAAGATTGACTTGGATGCCAAATACTCCCAGGTTGTGGTGGTAAATGCTGGAGATACATTCAAGCTGGAGGCTGGTATCTATGGAAAGCCTGTGCCCATAATACACTGGCTAAAGGGTAACCAAGAGATATCTGAAGCTGCTCGGCTAGAGATCAAGAACACAGACTTCACAGCCAGTCTGGTTGTCAAGGAAGCCATTCGTGTTGATGGAGGCCAGTACACTCTCCTCGTGAAGAATGTTGGAGGAGAGAAATATGTTAACATTAATGTCAGGGTACTGGACAGACCAGGGCCACCTGAGGGCCCTATCTCCATCTATGGAGTCACCAATGAAAAATGCTCCATTGCCTGGAAATCACCCCTGCAGGATGGAGGCAGTGATGTCTCTCATTACATTGTTGAGAGGAGGGAGACAAGCAGACTGGTTTGGACTGTAGTTGACCCCAAAGTTCAGACCCTGAACCTGAAGATCACAAAGCTTCTCCCTGGTAATGAGTACATCTTCCGAGTGATTCCTGTCAACAAATATGGAGTTGGTGAGCCTCTGGAATCTGAGCCATTGATTGCCAGAAATCCGTTTGTCACTCCCGACCCACCAACAGAGGTGGAAGTCTCCACCATTACCAAAGACTCCATGGTGGTGACTTGGGAGAGACCAACTAATGATGGTGGCAACCCCATCCAAGGATACATTGTTGAGAAACGTGACAAGGAGGGTGTGAGATGGACCAGGTGCAACAAGCGCACAGTGTGCGAGCTGCGCTTCAGAGTAACAGGCCTCTTAGAAAATCGCAGCTATGAATTCAGAGTTGCTGCTGAGAATGCTGCAGGCATTGGAACACCTAGCCCCCCAACAGTGTATTACAAATCACTGGATCCTATCTTTAAACCAGGCCCACCAAACAACCCCAAGGTGGTAGACACATCTAGATCCACAGTTACCCTGACATGGGGAAAGCCCATATATGATGGCGGCTGTGAGATTCAGGCTTACATTGTTGAGGCTTGCAATGGAGTAGCTGATGAATGGTTCATGTGCACTTCTGCCACTGGAATCACAGACACCAAGTTCACAGTGACCAAGCTGCTGGAAAAGCATGAGTACCAATTCAGAGTTTGTGCTATTAACAAAATTGGTGTTGGTGAGCATGCTGATTTCCCAGGAAAGGTTATTTTGGAGGAAAAGCTTGAGGCTCCTGACCTTGACCTGGATGCTGATATGAGAAAGATGATCAACATCAGAGCTGCAAGTACTCTCAGGCTGTTTGTTCCTGTGAGGGGACGACCAGCTCCTGAGGTCAAATGGGGCAAGGCTGAGGGCGAGATTAAGGAGACAGCCCAGATTGACAACACAGGCAACTATGCTTCACTTGTCATTGAGAATGTTGACAGATTTGACAGTGGCAAGTACACACTGACAGCAGAGAATGCAAGTGGAGTGAAGTCAGTTTTCATTAGCGTCAGAGTCATGGACTCACCCAGCCCACCGACTAACTTCATGGTGAAGGAGATCACCAAGAGCTCTGTCACTCTCACATGGGAGCCTCCGCTGCTGGACGGTGGCTCAAAGATCAAGCACTACATTGTTGAGAAACGTGAGAGCACCAGAAAGGTTTACTCTCCTATTACCACATGCAACAGAATGTCATGGAAGGTTGACTCTCTTCCAGAGGGTGGAATATTCTTCTTCCGAGTCCTGGCTGAGAATGAATATGGTGTAGGTCTCCCTGCTAAAACCATAGAGCCAGTTAAGATCTCAGAGAAGCCTCAGCCACCTGGTAAAGTCAGTGTGGTTGACGTTACTTGTAAAGCTGTAACCCTCACCTGGGAGAAACCTGAACATGATGGTGGCAGTAGGATCAGCCATTATGAAGTGGAATTGGCATGCAAGGACAGTGAAAAATGGTCTTTGTGTGCTAGTGTGAAGGCACTTGAAACTGTGGTGACCAACCTACATAAGGGAGAGGAGTACCAGTTCAGAGTTGTTGCTGTCAATGACAAGGGCAAGAGTGACCCCAGACAACTGGTTAACACAGTTGTAGCAAAGGACCTTGTGATTGAACCTTCTGTGAGGCCTAATTTGAGCATGTACAGCGTCCAGGTGGGCTATGACCTGAAGATAGAGGTCCCAGTTGCTGGCCACCCAAAGCCCACTATTACATGGACCAAGGATGGAACTGCCCTCAAGCAGACCACCAGAGTCAATGTTACCGACACTACACATCACACCACTCTCACCATCAAGGATGCCACCAGAGAGGATGGAGGCATGTACAGCATTAATATAGCCAATGCTCTTGGATCCAAAGATGCCACTATTGAGGTGATAACCCTTGACAAACCAGGTCCACCCACAGGCCCTGTCAGGTTGGAGGACATTAGTGCTGAGAGTATCACTCTCAACTGGGAACCTCCCACATATTCAGGTGGCTGCCAGATCTCCAACTATGTGGTGGAGAAAAGGGACACAACTACAACTAACTGGGTGGTTGTGTCTGCCACTGTGGCCAGAACCACACTCAAAGTCATTAATCTGAAGACAGGTGCAGAGTACCAGTTCAGAATATATGCTGAGAACAGATATGGAAAGAGTTATGCCATTGATTCAGAGCCTGTCCTGGCCCAGTATCCATTCCAGGAGCCAGGCCCACCAGGAACTCCATTTGTGTCTTCATATACGAAGGACTATATGGTAGTTGAGTGGCACAAACCCCCATCTGATGGAGGTAGTGCTATCATGGGCTACCACTTGGAGAGGAAAGAGAAGAACAGTATCCTCTGGACTAAGATCAATAAAAGTCTCATCCAAGACTGCAGGTTCAAATCAACTCCCTTGGAGGAAGGCATTGAGTATGAGTACAGAGTCTTTGCTGAGAATATCGTTGGTATTGGAAAATGCAGTAAGGTCTCTGAGGTCTATGTGGCACGTGACCCGTGCAATCCTCCCGGCCGTCCTGAGGCTATTGTTGTGACCAGGCACTCAGTGAAGCTGAGGTGGACCCCTCCAGAGTACTATGGTGGAAGCGCCGTTACTGGCTATGTAGTGGAGAAACGTGACCTCCCCGAGGGAAGGTGGATGAAGGCTAGTTTCGCAAACATAATTGAACATGAATTCACAGTTATTGGCCTGACAGAAGACTGTAAGTATGACTTCAGAGTAATTGCTAGGAATTCAGCTGGGGCTGTCAGCAAGCCCTCTGAAAGTACAGGATCCATCACAGCTAAGGATGAAGTTGACCCGCCTAAGGGTGAAACTGATCCTATGTATAACCAGACCATTGTTATCAGTGCTGGAGAGACATTCAGCCTGGAGGCCAATGTCTTAGGAAAGCCCATCCCCACAGCTCAGTGGTTCAAGGGAAATGCTGAAGTTGAGAACTCAGCCAGAGCTGAGATCAAAAATACAGACTTTAAGGCTCTGCTTGTAGTTAAGGATGCAATCAGAGTGGATGGTGGACAGTACACACTGGTTCTGACGAATGTGGCTGGAACTAAGACTGTCCCATTCAGTGTGAAGGTACTGGACAGACCAGGCCCCTCGGAAGGACCTCTCACCATCAGCAACGTCACAGAGGAAAAGTGCTCACTGTCATGGCTGCCACCCAGGCATGATGGTGGAGCCAGCATTTCTCACTACATCATCCAGAAGAGAGAAACCAGCCGCCTGGCATGGACTGTGGTCTCCAGCGACTGCGGTGCGACCATGTTCAAGGTCACCAAGCTGCTAAAGGGAAATGAATACATATTCAGAGTCATGGCTGTTAACAAATATGGCATGGGTGAGCCTCTAGAATCAATGCCAGTTATCATGAGGAATCCATTTGTTCCTCCTGGCCCACCTCAGGAGCTTGAGATCACTAACATCACCAGGGACTCTATGACTGTTTGCTGGACCCGACCTGAAACCACTGGAGGCAGCGAGATTGCCGGCTACATTGTGGAGAAGAGAGATAGAGCTGGAGTGAGGTGGACCAAGTGCAACAAACGTAGAGTGACAGACTTGCGCTTCAGAGTGACAGGATTGACCGAGGACCATGAGTATGAATTCAGGTTGTCTGCTGAGAATGCAGCTGGGGTGGGTCAACCAACTCAACCTACCCCCTATCTCAAAGCCTGTGATCCTACCTTTGAGCCTGGCTGTCCCACTAATGCCCATGTGGTTGACACTGCAAAGGACTCCATCAGCCTGGCCTGGCATAGGCCTATCTATGATGGTGGCTGTGAGCTCCAAGGCTATGCTGTGGAAATTAGTAAGGCTGATGAGGAGGAGTGGACCATTTGCACCCCACCCTCTGGAGTCAGTGCTACCAAGTTTACTATCTCCAAATTGATAGAGCACCAGGAATATAAGGTACGCATCTGTGCCATGAACAAACTGGGGGTTGGGGAGCCCACAGAGATCCAGGGAGTTGTGAAGCCTGTGGATAAGATGGATCCTCCAGAGATGATTCTGGATTCAGAGCTCAGGAAGGGAGTAGTCGTCCGCGCAGGAGGCTCTATGAGGATCTACATTCCATTCAAAGGCCGCCCTACTCCTGAGATCAGTTGGGCTAAGGAGGATGCAGATCTACCCAGTAAGGTCCAGATAGAGAATGGTGCAGATTACACACAACTCTCTATCGAGATCTGTGACAGGAATGATGCAGGAAAATACACTCTCAACCTAGAGAATAGTGCTGGCACCAAGTCGGCATTTGTCTCTGTCAAAGTTCTGGACACACCAGGAGCCCCTCTGAATCTCACAGTGAAAGATATTAAGAAGGACTGTGTCATCCTGACTTGGGAGCCTCCTTTTATTGATGGTGGTGCCAGAATCAAGAACTACCTGGTTGAAAAGCGTGAATCCACCAGAATGGCTTACTCTAATGTGGACAACAAATGTACCAAGACAAGTTACCGCATCACTGGCCTCACTGAGGGAGCCACCTACTATTTCAGAGTCTTGGCTGAGAATGAGTTTGGTGTGGGCCTACCAGCTGAGACAGTAGACTCAATCAAAACTTCAGAGCCTCCCCTGTCTGTGGGCAAGGTCACATTGACTGAAGTGACCAATACCAGTGCCTCTCTGTCCTGGGAGAAACCTGACCATGATGGAGGAAGCAGAATCATGGGCTACTACATTGAGATGCAGTCTGAGGGCTCAGAGGAATGGGTGGTGGCCACCACAACTAAGACTTGCGAGGGCACTGTCACAGGCCTCAGCACAGGACATCAATATTTGTTCAGAGTGTCGGCTTTCAATGAGAAGGGCAAGAGCGATCCCAGACCTCTGGCTGCACCAGTCACTGCGAAGGATGTGACTTTCGAGCCCAGGTTCAAGATGACATTCAACACCTTCAGTGTGCAGAATGGTGAGGATCTGAAGATTGAGATCCCAGTGATTGGGCGCCCTGTGCCTAAGGTTGAATGGAAGAAGGATGGACAGGCTATTAAAGAGACAACCAGAGTAAATGTATCCTGCACAGCATCGTCTACTACACTACGTATCAAAGATGCAAACAAGGATGACTCTGGTAAATACACTCTGACAGCCACCAGCAGTGTTGGAACAGCCGCTGAGCAGATTACCGTTGTTATCCTTGATAAGCCTGGCCCACCCACTGGCCCTGTGAAGATTGAGGAGGTCAGCTCAAACTATGTCACTATCTCCTGGGAGCCACCAGAGTATACTGGAGGCTGCCAGATCAACAACTACATTGTGGAGAAGAGAGATACCACCACTACAGCATGGCAAATTGTGTCTGCTACTATTGCTAGAACAACCATCAAAGCCACCAACCTGAAGACTGGAGTTGAATATCAGTTCAGAGTGTCTGCTGAGAACAGATATGGAAAGAGTCCCTCTATTCTTTCTCCTGCTGTTATTGCTCAGTATCCATTCAGTGAGCCTGCTGCCCCGGGCACACCATTCATTTCTGCTGTGACGAAGGATAACATGGTAGTTCAGTGGAATCCTCCCAACAACAATGGAGGAAGCCCCATCCTGGGCTATCACCTTGAGAGGAAGGAGAAGAACAGCCTCTTATGGACTAAACTCAACAAGCTCCTAATCCCTGACTCCCACTTCAAGACCACAGAGCTGGAGGAAGGTATTGAATATGAATTCAGAGTCTATGCTGAGAACATTGCTGGACTCAGTCCTGCTAGCAAAGTATCTAAGAGCACTGTAGCCAGGGACCCCTGTGATCCACCAGGCACTCCTGAGGCTATTGAAATCACAAGGAACCATGTGACACTCCAGTGGACCAGGCCCCAGTATGATGGAGGCAGCGCCATTACTGGCTACGTGGTGGAGAGAAGGAAGCATCCAGATAAACGCTGGATGAAGGCTAGCTTCACCAACATCATCGAAACCCAGTTCACAATCACTGGCCTGACTGAGGACTGTGTGTACGAGTACAGAATCATTGCCAGGAATGCTGCTGGCATCTTCAGCTCTCCTTCTCAGGGCACAGGAGAAATTACTGCCAAGGATGAGATTGAGGCTCCGACAGCCACCATGGATCCTAAATTCAAGGATCTGACTGTTGTTCATGCCGGTGAGACATTTGTCATTGATGCTGACTACATCGGCAAGCCTCTGCCTGATGTGATTTGGCTGAAGGATGGAAAGGAGATTGACAAAGCCACACCTAGAATGGAGGTCAAGACCACAATAACGCGCACAATCCTGACAGTCAAGGACTGCATTAGAGTGGATGGTGGTCATTTTGTACTCAAACTCATCAATGTGGGAGGAGTCAAGATGATCCCAATGACTGTTAAAGTTCTTGATAGACCTGGTCCTCCAGACGGTCCACTAGAAGTCAAGGGAGTCACAGCTGAGAAGTGCTACCTGCACTGGAGCCATCCCTCACATGATGGTGGAGCCAGCATCTCACACTACATCATTGAAAAGAGAGAGACCAGTCGCCTGTCATGGACCATGGTTGAGCCTAAGATCCAGGCTGTCAGCTACAAAATCACAAAACTGCTGCCTGGCAATGAATATATCTTCAGAGTCTCTGCTGTTAACAAATATGGTGTTGGAGAGCCCCTGGAGTCTGAGCCTGTTATTGCTCGTAACCCCTTCACCATCCCGAGTGCCCCCTCTACCCCCAATGCCAGTGCTATCACCAGGGACTCCATTGTGCTTACATGGGAGAGGCCAGATGATAATGGAGGGGCAGAGATTGAAGGGTTTGTCCTGGAAAAACGTGACAAGGATGGCATCAGATGGACCAAGTGCAACAAGAAGAGGCTGAATGACCTGAGATTTAGATGCACTGGCCTCACTGAGGGCCACTCCTATGAGTTCAGGGTCTCTGCTGAAAATGCTGCTGGTGTGGGCAAGCCTAGCGCACCAACTGACTATATTAAGGCCTGTGATGCCACTTATCCACCAGGACCGCCAAATAACCCCAAGGTGACAGACTTCTCTAGTACCTCTGCCTCCCTCTCCTGGTCCAGGCCTATATATGATGGTGGAGCACCAATTAGTGGATATGTTGTTGAAATGAAGGAGGCAGCAGAGGAGGAGTGGAATGTATGCACACCTCCCACTGGTGTTCAAACCACTCACTACACTGTCAATAAACTGAGGGAGAATGCAGAGTACAACTTCCGCATCTGTGGTGTTAATATTGAGGGAGTGGGAGAGCATGTGGACTTGCCTGTGTCTGTGATTGCTGCTGAGAAGCTGGAAGCTCCTGAGATTGAGCTTGATGCTGACTTGAGGAAGATGGTCAATATCCGTGCCAGCGCCACCCTGCGTCTGTTTGTCACCATCAGAGGAAAGCCTGAGCCGGAGGTGAAATGGTCCAAGGCTGATGGCACACTGACTGAGCGGGCTCAGATTGAAGTCACAAGCTCCTACACAATGCTGGTTATTGACAATGTTGACAGATTTGACACTGGCAAATATGTGCTGACCCTCGAGAACCTCAGTGGTTCCAAATCAGCCTTCATTAATGTCAGAGTTCTGGACTCTCCCAGCGCTCCTATGAACCTGGAGGTGAAGGATGTGAAGAGAGATTCTGTATCTATCTCCTGGGAGCCTCCTCTCATTGATGGTGGAGCCAAGATATCTCACTATATTGTGGAGAAGAGAGAGCAGAAGAGAATGGCATTCACCAGTGTTTGCACCAACTGTGTGAGGAACTCGTACATTATTTCTGAACTGCAGGAGGGAGGCCGGTATTATTTCCGTGTGTTGGCTGTGAATGAGCTGGGAGTGGGTCTGCCTGCGTCCACAGAGTCTGTCAAGGTGTCTGAGGCTCCCCTTCCTCCTGGTAAGGTCACCTTAGTTGATGTGACTCGTCACAGTGTCAGCCTCTCCTGGGAAAAACCTGATCATGATGGAGGCAGCAAGATCACAAACTACAATGTGGAGATGCAGTCTAAGGGAGACGACAAATGGACTATATGCAGTGAAAGCAAAGCACTGGAGGCTACTATTGCCGGACTCACAACTGGAGAGGAATACTCCTTCAGGGTAATTGCTGTGAATGATAAGGGCAAGAGTGATCCCAAGCCTCTGGCTAACCCTGTGGTGGTGAAGGACATAACCATTGAGCCCATCTTCAACCTCCTATTTAACACATACAGCGTGAAAGCAGGAGATGACCTAAAGATTGATGTTCCATTCAAAGGAAGACCTCAACCTGAGGTGTCCTGGAAGAAAGATGGCCAGGTGCTGAAGCAGACCACCAGGGTCAATGTCATCACCTCCAAGACCTCATCCAAGATTGTCATCAAGGATGCAACCAAGGAGGATTTAGGAAAATATGAGATTACCCTGACTAACTCAGTTGGAACCAAAACAGCTGAGATCTCTGTTATCATCCTGGACAAACCTGGCCCACCAAGCAACATCAAGGTGGATGAGGTGAGTGCTGACTTCATATGTCTGTCTTGGGATTCCCCAACCTATGACGGTGGATGCCAAATTAACAACTATGTGGTGGAGAAGAGGGACACCACCACAACCACATGGCAGATTGTCTCAGCCACCGTTGCCAGGACATCTATCAAGGTGTCTCGTCTAAACCAGGGCACAGAGTACCAGTTCCGTATTGCAGCTGAGAACCGTTATGGCAAGAGCCCTGCTATTGACTCTGCTCCTATTGTTGCTCAGTATCCCTTTGAGCCTCCTGGTCCACCCACCGACCTCCATGTTGCCCATGCCACCAAGTCTAGCATGCTGGTGCTATGGGGCAAACCAGCTTGCGATGGTGGAAGCCCTATTATCGGATATCACGTTGAATGTAAAGACCAGAGCAGCATCCTGTGGACTAAGGTGAACAGAGGTGTGCTAGCTGAGAACCAGTTTAAGATGACAGGTATTGAGGAAGGCTTGCTATATCAGTTCAGAGTTTATGCAGAGAATATTGCTGGTATTGGTCCATGCACTAAGGCCAGCCAGCCTGTGGCTGCCAGGGACCCATGCGATGCTCCACGTAACCTTCAAGTCACCAACATTACCAGGAGCTCGGTTTCCCTCTTCTGGGAGAGGCCAGAGTATGATGGTGGAGCCAAGGTCACCGGCTACATCGTTGAACGTAGAGAACTGCCCGATGGCCGCTGGCTGAAGTGTAACTTCAACAACCTGCTGGACACCTACTTTGATGTCACAGGCCTCACAGAGGATGTACAATATGACTTCCATGTAATCACCAAGAATGCTGCCGAGCAGCTCAGTGCTCCTTCTGAGACCACTGGCCCTGTCACCGTTAAGGATGATGTAGACCCACCAACTATTATCCTGGATGATAAGTTCAGACAGCTGGTTGTCATTAAGGCAGGAGAAATCATTAGTATTGAAGCTGATATAACAGGCCGCCCCCTACCTGTTGTCTCATGGTCTAAGGACGGAAAGGAGATTGAGTCCAAGGCCAGGTGCGAGGTCACCTCCACCAACTTCAAAACCACCCTGATTGTCAGAGATGCCATAAGGAGAGACTCTGGCCAGTATGTCCTGACCCTGCAGAATGTTGGTGGAACCAGGTCTGTGGCTGTCAACTGTAAGGTCCTGGACAGGCCCGGACCTGCATCTGGACATTTGGCAGTGTCTGGCCTCACAGCAGAAAAATGCACACTAACCTGGGGACCTCCGCAGGAAAACGGGGGTGCTGAGATCATGCACTACATTGTGGAGAAACGTGAGACCAGTCGCCTGGCATGGACTCTGGTCTACGGCGACATGAAGGCCACCACCTGTAAAGTAACCAAGTTGCTTAAAGGAAATGAGTACATTTTCAGAGTCAGGGGAGTCAACAAATACGGTGATGGAGAGGCCCTAGAGAGTGAGCCTGCTAAAGCCATGGATCCATTCACTGTCCCTGCTGCTCCCACTAATGTCCAGGTCACCGCAGTCACTGGTGAAGCTATGACCATCTGCTGGGAGAGACCGATTTCTGATGGTGGCAGCAGCATATATGGCTATGTCATTGAGAAGAGAGAGAAAACTGGCCTGCGTTGGTGTCGCGTCAACAAGAAACCTGTTTATGACCTCAGAGTGAAGGCCTCAAACCTGCGCGAGGGTTGTGAATATGAGTACAGAGTGTTTGCAGAGAATGCTGCTGGCCTCAGTACTCCCAGCATCCCCTGCCCCCTCACCAAGGCTGAGGACCCCCAGTTCCTGCCTTCTCCTCCTGCTAAGCCTAAGATCATTGACTCTAGCAAGACCACAGTCACCCTGTCCTGGAATAAGCCACTGTTTGATGGTGGATCACCTGTGACTGGTTACAGAGTAGAATATAGGAAGACATTAGATGATGAATGGAGTGTTGGCATCCATAACACCAATACAACAGAGTTCACAGTGGTTGGATTGACCCCTGGGGCTGAATATGTGTTTGTTGTCAAATCAATCAACAAGATAGGAGCCAGTGAGGCGAGCCCTGAGTCAGACAAACAAGTGGCCAAAGAGAGAGAGGAGGAGCCTGTCTTTGACATCAGTAATGAGATGAGGAAGACACTTATTGTCAAGGATGGTAGCTCCTTCACCATGACCGTACCCTTCAGAGGCAAACCCATCCCCAGCGTGACGTGGACCAAGGCGGACGTGGACCTGAGAGTCCGCGCTGTCATTGACACCACAGACACCTTCAGCTCCCTCACCTTGGAGAAAGCCAGCCGTAACGACTCTGGCAAATACACTGTCACCCTGTCCAATGCATCTGGAACCTGCTCCTTGACCCTCAATGTCAGAGTTTTAGACTCCCCTGGACCTCCTGCCTGTGTGGAAATCAAGGATGTGACCAAAACCTCTGCTACTGTGACCTGGGATACTCCTGAGAATGAGGGAGGAGGACCAGTGAAGAACTACCTGGTGGATATCCGTGAGGCCAGTAAGAAGGGCTGGACCAGGCTGACTGACACTTGCCACAGACTGACATACAAGGTGACAGACCTGCAAGAAGGAGGAGTCTACTACTTCAGAGTAACAGGAGAGAATGAGTACGGTGTTGGTGTTCCCGCTGAAACCAAGGAGGGAACCAAGATCACAGGTACTATATGTTGTTGTTTTTTGGTGTGAAGATTTTAAGTCAGTAACACATATCCATTTGTTTAGTTATCGATCAGTAAACCTTGGATCTCTAAAATGGAGAACAGTGATAACAATACAATACCTGCAGGCCAATCAACCAGCATGATAAATAGAAAATAAAAGAAATGTTGTGATGTTATGTTAAATATTATACCTGGTTGTGCCAATATAACATTCTGTCCTTTCCCTCCAGAAAAGCCAAGCCCACCACCCAAGCTGGGTGTGACTGATGTGACCAAGGAGAGTGTGTCTCTGGCCTGGGCCAAACCAGAGCAGGATGGAGGCAGCAGAATCACCAGCTACCTGGTGGAAGCTTTGGAGAAAGGCCAGGAAAAATGGGTCAAGTGCGGTGTAACCAAGTTCATCCACTTCACAGTGTCTGGCCTGAGAGAAAATGCAGAGTACTTCTTTAGGGTTAGAGCTGAGAACCACGCTGGATTCAGTGACATCAAGGAAATGCTCACCCCTGTGATGGTCAAAGACCAGCTTGGTGAGTTACAACAGAGCTTGAATTGGTCATATTCAACAATGGCAATAGTGCAACAAGTAAATTATAATGAGTGCAAACAGCAGAATAAGTAAATGCCCATGACTCATTATCATTGCCTGTAACCTAACAAAATAATATGTGCAAATATACAATGTTGAGGTCATGAGGAAATGTTGTCATATGCTCACACCTGATTTCCCCCAGTTATAATTATCCATGTTCCTTTTCACTCCAGAATCTCCTGAGATCAACATGAAGGACTTCCCCCACAACACAGTGTACGTCAGAGCTGGCTCCGACCTTAAGTGTGAGATCCCACTGACAGGCCGGCCACTGCCTAAGGTCACCCTGTCCAAGGACAATGTGCTGCTCAAATCAACAATGCGATTCAACTCTGAGATCACCCCCGACAGCATCAAGATCACCCTGCGTGAGAGCATTGCCGGAGACGCAGGACGTTATGACATCACAGCCTCTAACACCAGTGGAACCACCAAGTCATTTGTGAACATTGTTGTTCTGGACCGCCCCAGTGCTCCCGTGGGACCAGTGGAGCTCTCTGATGTCACAGAGGACAGTGTGAGCCTGAAGTGGCTCCCACCAACCTATGATGGTGGTAGCCCCATCTCAAACTATGTCATCCTGAAGAGAGAGACGACTACAGCCAACTGGGTGGAGGTGTCTTCTGCCGTGGCCCGCTGCACCATGAAAATCATGAAGCTGACCACCGGCCTGGAGTACCAGTTCAGGATCAGGGCTGAGAACAGATATGGAATCAGTGAGCACATAGACTCACCACCCGTCACTGTCAGCCTGCCTTACAGTAAGTGGTTTTCCTTTCGCTTCCCTGTTTTGAGTGTATCTTCTCAGTTTGTATCCTTTTTGTTCTCTTCTGTGTTTTACACATTGTCTCATTTCCCTGTTCTATTCAATTAAATTCAATTATATTCTATTATTCCATGGAAAACATCTTAACACCCCTGACCTTTCCTTCTCCTTCAGCTGTTCCTGATGCTCCATCAGCTCCAGAGATCACTGCTGTCTCCAGAGAAAGCATCACTGTGGCCTGGAAGGAGCCCAAGTCAGATGGTGGAAGCCATGTGTTCGGCTACCACCTCCAGATGAAAGACAGGAACAGCATCCTTTGGCAGAAGGTCAACAAGATGGTGATCCGTGCAACGCATTACAAGGTTAACAACATCAATCCTGGACTCATCTATGAGTTCAAGGTGGCAGCTGAGAATGCTGCTGGAGTCAGTGCTCTCAGCAAGATCACTGACGCTGTGCTGGCTATCGACGCCTGTGGTGAGTGGGATTTCCAAAGTTCATGTTAAAATCAATAAAATATAAATGTTATTAATATAGCAATTTTTTATTAATTGACTGATACATTATTTGTGTCCTTAGACACCAAAACGACTAAATAAACGTATTCCTTAGCTGCACGGTTCACTAACAGTTTTGTTAACGGTCTGTTCCTGCAGAGCCTCCCATTAATGTGCGTATCACCGATATCACCAAGAACGCCATCAGCCTGGCCTGGCAGAAGCCCAATTTCGATGGCGGATCGAAGATCACTGGCTATATCATTGAGAAGAGAGAGGGTGCAAGTGGCAGGTGGACCAAGGCTAACCTCACCAACATCACAGACACCCACTTCACCGTGACTAGCCTGACACAGCATGAGACCTATGAGTTCAGAGTCATGGTCAAGAACGCAGTGGGCTCTGTCAGCAACCCATCCATGATTGCTGGGCCTGTCACTTGCGTGGACACTTACGGTAGGTGGAATTTCAAGAAAATGCATCTGTTCTGTTTTAGTTGTAGTTTTTTGGTTTACCTTGATCCTTGCTGTTCTCTTGTCTATCATGGATGTTGATCCTTTAAAAAAAGGTCTGTTTTGTTACATTCTATATTATATTCCTCACTATTTGACCATACAGTACTAACCTACCCATCATGTTGGTTTCTCTTCCAGGAGCTCCAGAGATTGAACTGCCTCAGGAGTACCTCAATGAGGTAAAACACAAGGCAGGCTCTGCTGTGGAGCTCAAATTTAACATCACCGCCAAGCCTGCCCCCACCATCGAGTGGTCCAAGGACGGCAAAGAGTTGAAGCCAAATGGCCAGCTCTCCTTCAAACACACATTTGAGTCCACCAGTTTGTTCCTGAAGGACACCACCCGTCTAAACTCAGGAACCTATGAGGTCAAGGTCAAGAACTCCCTAGGATCAGCTTTCGCCACTGTCAGGCTGCTCATTCAAGGTATTCAAATATTAATTGAAAAATATTTTAAACTATTAGTTTGAATAATTTCATTTGCTGATTGATCAAGCAGTTATTTAAAACCATCTAGCTGACTCTTAAGTATCTAAAAGCATTTTCTCCTCCAAATGAATATAAAAATAAGTACTTGGATCAGTAATTATTATTCTAATCTATCAGTCAATAACCCATCTTTCAGTATGCAATGTATATTATAATAAAACACATCTATTTAAAAAAACTAACATTTGTAAATGTCTCCCTCCACCAGACAAGCCGGGCCCCCCAGCCGGAGAGATCCAGTTCAAGAAGGTGACAGCTGATAACATCACCATTATGTGGGCCCCGCCCGCTGATGAGGGTGGCGCCATGGTAACCCACTACATCGTGGAGAAGAGGGAGACCAGCAGGATCATGTGGTCCATCATTTCTGAGAAATTGGTAGACTGCATTGTCAATGTGCCCAGGCTCATCCAGGGTAACGAGTACATCTTCAGAGTCCGTGGAGTCAACAAGTATGGTGTTGGAGACCCACTGGAGTCTGAGCCCATCATCGCCAAGAATGCCTTCAGTAAGTGGGAAACACACAAAACACCATAACCGCCATTTGATCTGCTGTTGATAATAGCAGTATCATTTTATTTAGAAACAAATCTTATAATTGGCTTGTTGGGTGTTGGTCTTATCCACAACCACTTCACTGTATTGTAATGCAAGAAGGTCTTTTATTTGATAATGTTTTGTATTTTAATTGCCTAATCCAACATTTTCATTTTGATTTCCAACAGCTCCACCCAGTGAACCATCCAAGCCTACGGTGACCATGATCACCAAGTCCTCCATGACGGTGATCTGGGAAAGACCAGCACTGGATGGAGGAAGTGACATTGATGGCTACTACCTGGAGAAGAGAGAGAAGAAGAGTCTGCAGTGGTTCAAGGTTTGTACCCTGGCCTCTCTTTAGAGATTCATTTCTGTTGATTAGTTCATTCTTGTTTGTGTGTAAGAGCAGGGAGAATCATGTGATATAACGTCGCATGTCTAGGCATTATCAAATCAAATGTTCTGGTGTGATCCTCTCTGCACAACATATATTATCATATCACCTAGGTCTATGTGAGTATGTCAGTGCTGCAATACAGTAAAGAATGACTTTCAGATGAACTAAAGCTCAAGCTGTGTGTTTGTCACTAGGTGGTGAAGGGCACCATCAGAGACACCAGGCAGAAGGTCAGCAACCTGGTGGAGAATAATGAGTACCAGTACAGAGTCTGTGCTGTCAACAAGGCCGGGGCAGGAACATACTCAGAGGCCTCTGAGCTCTACAAGGCCTACGACCCCATAGGTACCCCTTTAGTTTCCACTCAACATCACTACCATAGATTTATTTGGAGGGCAGGGCAACAACAGTGGTTGTAAATACTAATTATGACATATACATGCACTTCAAGGGTGTTACAATGTCATTTGTCCACACTACTGTTCTGGGTTCTCACTGGCCGCATCAAACCTTGTTCATGCTTGAATAAAAAATATAGATTTAATCAATTGTATATTTGCTTTTTGTTAAAACGGTTGGTCTTCACATGTAACTCCTGACATTATTCGTCTTCTCTCCTCTCCAGACCTGCCCGGTGAGCCATCCAAACTGAGGGTGGTAGACTCCACAAAGACTTCCATTACCCTGGGCTGGGAGAAGCCGCTCTATGATGGAGGCAGTGAGATCACACACTATGTGGTGGACGAGATGAACACTGAGGACAGAGAATGGGTGACAATCAGCTCCAAGGGAGAGGTCAGGACCTGCGAGTATGTGGTGTCCCACCTCAAACCTGGAACGTACTACTTCTTCAGAGTCTCTGCTGTAAACTGCAAGGGCAAGGGAGAAGACATCCGGATGTACCAGCCTGTGCAGGCCAAGGATATCTTGGGTTCGTATTGATATAGAGATACCTGTATGGTTTTGAAATTGGAGAGACAACATTGGTTGCTATGTTATAGGGTGCTTAGATGAAAAGTGTATTGTTGAGTATAGGAAAAACTCAGAACGTCCTCATTGAGACAATTTTACATCTTAAAAGCACCTACAGGAATGAAGTTCTTTCAACATTCAACCACAATTATATCAACTGGGAGAAGTAGAATCATATTTAAAATAAAATGTGTACTGCACATGAATGATTCAGATTCAGAGTTCCAGTGCGTCATCGTCATCATCCCTCAGGTGACTCACATATCAAGATAAAGAACATACTATAAAGAGTACACCATATAATGTAGCATTACATTTAAGTACAAATTATTATATAAATAAATAAAATTAATGATCAAGATTAAAAAACAAATGCATATTGTCCATAGCATGTAGGACCGGAGTACATTAGATTAAATATCCGTTTTTATGGCTCCAGTTTATCACAAACCACTAATGATAGGTGTTATCCATTATTGTCTTATTAGGATGATATCATCAATATGTTATTGAATTATTGTTTGTGTTCCATTTCTCTCCAACAGAGGAGGCTGATCTGGACCTGGATGTCCCCATGACCACCCAGTACACAGCCAGGGCAGGCCATGACGTAGAGGTGTTCATCCCCCTGAAGGGACGCCCCGCCCCTAACGTCACCTGGCGGCGTGGAGACCGTAACATAGCCGGTGACAACCGCTACACCATCAACAGCACTGAGCGTGCCACCACCCTACTCATCCCCAAGGTCACCCGGGACGACTGTGGCAAGTACCTACTGGAGATCGAGAATGGTGTTGGTGAGCCCAAGGTCATCTCTGTTTCCCTGAAGGTTCTGGATAGTCCTTCCACCTGCCAGAAACTGATTATTAAGAACGTGATGCGAGGAAAGCTGACCCTGAGCTGGGAGGCTCCTCTTATCGATGGTGGTTCCCCTGTCACCAACTACATTGTAGAGAAGAAGGCCTCCACCATGAAGGCCTACCAGGTGATCGCCGCAGAGTGTGCCAACACTTCCTATAAGGTGTCGGGCCTGGAGGAGGATGTGGCCTTCTTCTTCCGTGTGTCTGCTGAGAATGAGCATGGCGTGGGGGACACCTGTGAGACCACTGAGCCCGTTAGAGCTACGGAAACCCCCGGAGCCGTGAAAGACCTGGTGATGGCAGACTCTACAAAGAACTCTGTTACCCTACAGTGGACCAGGCCTGACCACGATGGTGGCAGCCACATTTCTGACTACGTCATTGAGAAGAGAACCAGGGAAGATCCCACCTGGACTCTGGGTGCAACATGCAAGCGCTGCAGCTGCGAAGTGACAGGCCTGAAGGAGAATGCTGTCATGGACTTCAGAGTCTTCGCAAAGAACGAAAAGGGCAACAGTGACTTCTCCCAGATCGGGCCTATCATAGTAAAGGACTTCACCATTCCACCTGAAGCCAACCTCATGGACTACCCCAACAGAGAGCTGGCCGTTCGTATTGGTCAGAACATCCACATTGAGCTGCCATTCAAGGGTAAACCAAGACCTGCAATCAGTTGGCTGAAGGACAACTTGCCTCTGAAGGAGAGTGAGAAGATTCGCTTCAGGACCACTGACAACAAGACTTCAGTGACAGTCAGAGGAGCCAAGAAGGAGCATGCCGGCCAGTATACCTTGGTTCTGGACAACAGAGTGGTCAAGAACTTCTTTGACATTGATGTGATCACACTGGGACCCCCCTCTGCACCTGTTGGTCCTGTCCGTTTTGATGAGATCAAAGCCCAAAGCATCATCATCTCCTGGGATGAACCAAAGGAGAACGGAGGTGGTGAGATCACCTGCTATAGTGTGGAGAAACGCGAAACCACCCAGGCCAACTGGAAAATGGTCTGCTCCAGTGTCGTCAGGACCACTTTCAAAATCCCCAACCTGGTTAAGGGAACTACATACCAGTTCAGAGTACGCGCAGAGAACAAGTATGGTGTCAGTGAGTCCCTGAACTCTTCAGACATCGTCGCGCAGCACCAGTACAAACCTCCGGGCCCTCCAGGCAAACCTGTGGCCTACAACATCACCAGCGATGGCATGACCATCCAGTGGGAGGCCCCTAGCTTTGACGGAGGCTCCCCCATCCTGGGCTACCACGTTGAGAAGAAGGACAGGAACAGTCTTCTTTGGCAGAAGGTGAACTCCACCATCATCTCCAGCAGAGACTACAGGATCATTGGTCTAATAGAGGGGCTGGAGTACTCCTTCAGAGTCTACGCAGAGAACAATGCTGGTCTCAGCCCTGTTAGTGAACAGAGCAAGCATGCTCTCGCCATCTCCCCTGTTGGTGAGTACACACACTAAATGCTAAATCTGTGTTTGATATGATACTTTGTATGACACCCTTTAATTTTCATTATTTGAATTACTTTATCATTTTAAAACAAAACACAAATTGATAAATCACTCCTTCCTTCTCTTAGATCCACCTGGCACGCCTAACTGCATAGATGTGACCAGAGACTCGGTCACTCTACAGTGGGATGTCCCGAAGAAGGACGGAGGCAGTAAGATTGTGGCCTATAGCGTTGAGAGGCGCCAGGGCAGAGGCAAATGGCTGCGCTGCAACTTCATCGATATTAGTGAGACCCAGTTCACTGTGACTGGTCTCCCTGCTGGAGACCGATTTGAGTTCAGGGTGATCGCCAGGAATGCCGTGGGCACCGTCAGCCCACCTTCCAACTCCTCTGGATACATCATGACCAAGGACGAGAGCAGTATGTATTTGCCTGCCATGTTCTCATGTCATTTATTTTATGGATGTACGAGGATACTATCCTATCATAAACATCTAACTCTTGTTTTGTTGTGTGTATCATGAATATTGTTCTATATTAATATTGTATATGTTCATTAATACATGAATATTGTTATATGTTATATGTTGAATACTGTAATTATCGTATGAGTTTAATTAGGACCACAGTAAGTGGAATATTATGATTATATTATTCTACTGCATAATGTTAATTGTAAAATGTGTAACAGTCAAAGTGAACAGGATTCCCACATCACTATGTCTATACTGATGTCTTCTTGTTTTTTCCCCGTGCGTCTCCAGTCTCTCCTGAGATTGAGTGGGCTCCAGACCAGGCCCTTACCATGAGGGCCGGAGAGAATGTCAAGCTGAGCTGCAGCATCACCGGACGGCCCATTCCCCAGGTCATTTGGTACAAGGATGGCAAAGAGATTGACAAGAGGACTGTGAATGACATTGAGATTAGCACCAACATCGGCGTCAGCAGCCTGTTCATCCGCGATGCTGACAGGAACCACCGCGGCATCTACACCGTCGAGGCCAAGAACAGCTCCGGCACCAAGAGAGCCGACGTCAATGTCAGAGTACAAGGTTAGTAAACAGCAACGATACTACGTGTTGTAACACTGACGGACCTTCTTATGTTTAAAACTCGACAGTTTTACATGCAACCCTATACCTGTTTCTGTTTACACTTCAACAATAGTCATTTCTTCAATAGTCAAGATACCAATGTGAAGTAATGAGAATATATTTAATATAAATAGCTATAAGGCTACCTGACTAAATAAAGTTTAAGATCACACATTGAAATATGTATTACATTAAATTATGTAATGCATCATTTAATATATAAAAATAACATGTGCGTGTGTATATATATATATACTGTATATGCTTC